>JAUZNJ010121288.1:0-19103 GCA_034780135.1 Jordanella pulchra
CCTGATAGCTCAAAGATCTGCCCCCCATTCTACTTTTAAAAATTCTAGGAACCACTAGTAAACAATGTTGAAGTAGGTGTATAATAACATCTTCAACTCCAGCTCTATGGCGATAAGAAAACTGCACGGGGTCCTGATAACTGCTTGTTTGTTTGCTGAGGTGAACCAAAATAACTCTTTCTAGGACCTTCGTGATGTGAGATGTCAGGGCAACAGGTCTATAGTCACTGACGACTGTTGGCTGAGTCTTCTTTGGTACTGGAATAAAGCAGGAGGTCTTCCACATCACTGGCACTGTCTTTTGGGTGAGACTAAGGTTGAGGAGATGCTTTATAATCCCACAGAGCTGCACTGCACAGTACCTCAGGACTCTGGGTACTAATAAGACACCAGGACCTGGTGTCTTATTATGATTCAGTCTCTCCGGTTGTCTCTTCACTTGATTTCTAGAGACAGACAGGTGAAAGACAGAGGGAGCACCACCATCTTCTGATTTGAAAAACAACAAACTTATATTAGCAGAATAGCCAATGGCAGAGGAGGGCATGATATCCATATGACTAAGGGCTCAAGAGAAAGAGGGTGAATGGACCTGAACCTGCTGAAGAATGTATTCAGTTTATTGGCTCTGTCCAGACTTCAATCTGTAGATCAACCTTCTGCTTGAAGCCTGTGATCTTCTTCATACATCTGATCATACATCTCTGATATTGTTCTCCCGGAGCTTATTTTCCAGCTTACTCCTGTGTGCCTCCTTGCTTTCACCTATTAACCTCAACTTGCTTTTGTATAATCCTTAATAATTCTCTGTCTTCCATCTTAAAGGGTTGGTCTCACATTTTACTGTTTTGGTAGGGATGGTGTCATCTACACAGAAGTTTATATAGCCAATCACACATTCAGGTATTGCATTAATATTCTCTCCATGAGGCTGACAGAGCATCCCAATTTGTAGCCTCAAAACAACCTTGCAAGGCTTCCTCACCTCCCTTTGACCATTTTCTTACAGTTCTTTTTAATGAAGGTTGTCTCTTATAAATTGGCTTATACTATGATCAGAAGAAAAAAAAGATTCTAATCTGATTTCCCAAGAGAAGGTCTTATTTCAGAGACGTAGGAGTCCTTCACATTTGCATAAAAGTTAGAAGTTTTGTTATCTTTGTTATCACAGCTGACAAAATGTTGGAAAGTTGGCAGTGTGGCAGAGTTTGAGACATGATTAAAATCACCAGTTATTGCCACAAATGCATTTGACTGTTGTGTCTGTAGCTTAGCAACCACGGAAGTGGTTATATCACATGCAGTGTCAACAAGGTTGAATGTAAACAGTTATTGACAAAACACTGGTAAAGTCTCTGGACAAACGATATGGCTGAAAACCAACTTCCAACAGTTCAATATCTGGGCTGCAGTGACGAATCTTCATAAGCACTGCCAACCCAACACCTTTGAGTTTTCCAGTCTTCTTTAAATCGCTGTCAGCTAATATAGTCAGAAAGCCTTGCAGGGAGAAGCAGGAGTCCGAGATGTGATCCTGCAGCCAAATTTCAGTAAAACACATAATGTTGCATTTCCAATATTCTGTCTGGGTCCTTGCTAGGGCTTGGAGTTCTTTCAGCTTGTTTCCTAAAGGTCTCATATTGCCCATGATGATTGATGGAAGAGATAGTTTAAATATCTTTTTCATCTCTCCTTGCTCCTGCTCTTCACCCCCAGCGCCTCCTTTTCAACTTGGCTGGTACTTGTGGAAGAAGTTGATGTATCCTTTTAAGCTTTAGAGATGTTAATTAGCTGCTCCCAGGAGTAAAAAAATCAACTTGCTACCTTTAAGTAGCATAAATCTAGAATTGAGCATTAGTGTAACATTGCTCTGTTTTAATAAATCTAAGAATGAGAGCAACCCCATTTTATTCAAAAGGTTTTTAAAACGGGTCAGAATTCATGATTACACATGACTAATATCCCTCTTTTCTTTCTAATGCTCATATCTCAGTTGAGGAAGGGTTTTCCATCTAGTAAATAACTCACTCTGCAATACACTCTCTACCTCCATGGAGAATGTTTATGTCCATTTGAGTCATCAGCACAGCTACTATAATGGAGAAGGTACTATCTTAGTCCATTAGCTGCAGCCCTAACCGAGGGGACGTTGAACACACACACACAAACGTTCACTTTTTTGTATTCCTGATGTATGTCTTTGATTTATTTTCTGACTCTATTTCTCTATCTCACAGATTTACAGGAATCTGCAGCACACAAATCCAACACAAAGTCACGTCTCTGCCCATGTCCAGAATGGTGCCACCTTGTATCACTGTGATTGTGTGAGGTGATATGGAGTTCATCAAAGAACCCCGCTGAGGTGAGAGGGGTGGTCATGGCAGGGGCTCAGACATGGAGCTGATACCAACCTCTATCAGCAGACTGATAATGCCCATTTGGGCTCCAGGAATGTCCATTATAGACTGTAGATCTGTCACCTCTGCAATGCTGCACATATCTGCTGACAGACTGGCTTCCAGGGTGATAGTCCCTGTACACTCAGATCAGAACATTGTTTGTTACTGTGAAACCAAGTTTGGTAGGGACTGTGGGACAAAACTGAAATGTTCATTGATTAAAGAGCCCCAGAATCAGCAACGCAGTGTCTCAGCAAAGGAGAGGTATTGTCTTAAGTCTGATCAACAATTACTGTTCTGATTTATTTTCATTATTTGTAAGCCAGTAGAATAAGGAATGTAAACATACAATGAATGTATTTCTTTGACTTTTGGATGTTACAAGGAATACAAGTTGAGTAATGACTACATGTCTGAAACAGACATGTATATTATAGGGTTTAAAAGTTGTTGTTGTTTTATTTGCCTTTACTTTCCTATTTTTCATTGAAATTTTATGTCACAGTCCAATTCGAAGTAGTTCATAATTGCAAAGTGAAAGACAAAGGATATATGGTTTTATTTAAAGTTGGATCTTTGGGTACTTTGTTCCAGACAATCAAAAAGATATAATACATGTCATTTTTATCAAGTGAATCTATGAGATTTAACACACTTTGACACCATAAAGACTGACTCTGAGGAATAGAAAGGTAATACCCAATGAGGTGTTGGCTGAAAAGTTTATGCAAAACAATGATAAAATGCATTAATACTGTATGTAATGCCTTGTGTCATATCTTTACTGCGTTGTTCCCTTTTCTCTTAGACAGATAATTTTTTAGGTGAAGTAATTGCTTTCCTTTGGTAATGCGCTGTTGTCTTAAACATTTGCTCATATGTCATGGATTTGAAGGCCCATTTGCAAACAGTAAATATACATTTTACTGATTTGAGCTCTTGCTTCACTCTATCTTCTGCTCTTTTAAAGTGAATACATATTTAGTTATGCATGATTCTTTGAGGAAATAGTAGCTGTATCTATATAATGCTTATTGAATAAAGCATTCTAATTGGGTTTATTCTTAGATATTTTTTTCCCTCTAAATATTTGTCTCTGCTGGAGGATACTCTTCCAGCATTGCAGACAAATTGTTCACCGTGACTGATACAAGGGCTTTTCCCCTCCTTTTAATTCCCACTCCATCAGTGGTCTGAATCCCCCCATTGGCCAGTCATAGTGACTTCTCTACGGTCAGTTGAAGCCATTAAAGAGCCAGCACACTCTGCTGTGTCTCCCTGTTTTATTGCCTGATAGGCCTGTGATATTTTTATCAGCCGTCATGCGGTAGCTGGCTGCCGAGAAGGGGGATGCTGTAAATGCTGCTGAGTGTGAGTGTGTTCTCTCTGGGTGCTGCTGTCTTAGCATCTGAATCAGGACATTTTTTTCTGATTTCGCCATCAAATTATAAACCAGTTTGTACAAAAGTGGGGACATTTTGCTGCTCCTTGCTTCATTTTTTGTTTAGAGTTAGTTTAGGATCAATGTGTAAATTGAGTTTAGGCTCAGTTTAGGGTTAAGTTTGAAATGGTCAGGTTCTCAGTTACTGTCATGATTAGGCTGTAGAGAGTTGAAAACTAATGAAAAACAACCCTAGTAAACAAATGGTCCTCACTGCATATAGCAAGAAGAGGATGTGTGTTTACATGTCATGCCTCAGTAGACCTCTGACAAGAGAGCTTCCTACATGCTGCAGGAAACCCCGTGCATCAGTGCACCTGCATATCAATTTATATGACCCATCCCTTCAGCCGTGACATGGCACACAATATCCATGCCTAAATATGGAATGGCCTTGATAACTCATCATCAGTTTGTCATGAGTAAAGTGGGCATAATGCACACGCACAAGGCCATTTTAATATGGATCTTCTTTTACATTTGTAAAACATTTAAAAAAATGCCTTCTTCATGCTTTACAGTGATGGGCTACTTTGTGTTACATTGTATTATTTCACACATAGAGACATTTTTAAAGGAACACATTACTTTGCAAACACTTCTCTGCTGGATGTTAGATTTATGAAATGTTTGCTTGCCAACAACCAGAGCTACAGTGTTCTGAACTTTGGCAGTAGGCTAAGAACAGAAGGAAGTTTTCAGTGGGGACACAGAAAAATAGAGAGGATCTTTAAAGTTTTGGTTTTCTCACTACCCCCCCCCAACCCCCCCCCCCCCCACTCCCTTATTTTCCAAGCTGAGATTTTGGCAGGGGATTAGAAGGTGGATTTCGCCTTGCTGGGATCTCTCTTTCAGCACAAGCTCCGTCTTATGTGGGAATTATAAAATTCACTTTGCAGCTCACTTCACTCTGGTCATTCAGCACAGTCATTGGCCATTTAGACACAGCCACAAAGGGGACGCATAGATCTGGCAAAATACTTCGGATTCCCAAATTGTGAGTGGTTTTAGTGATTTTAAGAGGCTCAGTGCTTTCAAACAAGGTAGCTTAAACTCAGTCAATCATTTACATAGTCTCCTACAGCTGCATTTTATCCAGTGGATGTATTTAATTTGCTCTGTGCAGCTGATCAAGCAGAAAGAGGCTATAAGTGGTGAAACTGCAGGAAATTAAATCATGATCTGCTCTTGATCTCAAATATGCCTGACTGAATTTTTTAATTATGTACAATATCACTATTTTTGATATGTTATGGCTTATCTGACTTATTTCCTTAGATCTTAGGTTGCATCACTTGAAACTTTGTCAAGCCATATTTGACATATTTAACATGGTAGGTTACGTCCTGGTTCAACCACATTTGGGCAGCCACCTGGTATCCTACAGTAAATTTCAACAAGAAGCAAAACTAAAAGAAAATTCCAAACTTTTAATTTCAAAATGACATTTGTTTGTACAATAATTATTGTGGGTTCTTTACTATTTTAGCCAGTGGACTACTGCATTTCCAAACATGATAATTTTAACTACAAAATGGATTCTCCTAAAAGACCCTTCAGCTTACCGTCCTATACAACACTTCCTAAGGCTGAATGTGCTTACAGATATTAACTTTGTAAAGAAGAGGAAAGTGCATGTCTGCTGAAACTGTTTCCAGAAGGATCATCATAGCTGGCACTGAATTGAATAAAGTGTTATAATCAGTGCAACTAGAACCTTTTTTAAATATAGTATTGATGTAACATTAAACATTCAGAGATGAAAAACAGGAAAAAATATATGTTTTCTGGTATTACCATTGCTGCAAGTACATAAATACCTAAGTCTTGTATATAATGGGGATGACACTGTATAACAATAACTAGGGTAGACAGTATCCATTTAATCCATGCAAAGGACCCAACAGTTATTAAATTACGATGAGGCTTTATGTTTATCACAGTGAGTGACGAGTTATTTAATGACATACAATAAAAGGCATATTTGTCTTTTTTCTTTAGCAAGAGGACAACAGAAAAAATCAATTGTACAGTATTAATAGGACAGAAGAGAGAGAAGGAAAACAAGTGGTTAACTTAAATTAAAAAATGAAAACATCAATGTTGGACTGCTTCCTCTAGTCTCAAGTGACTAGATGAGTGGATAATAAGAAAAACACTTTCTTTTCTTTTTTTATCTCTTCATCACTAAGATAAACAGACACAGTATGTAGACCCAGTTCACAGACACACTCCATTAATCACTCTCGACCCCACCACGCCTCTCCTTGTCTTCTCCTTTATACACCTCTGTTCAGGGTCCCCCTCCTTCATCTCCTCAAACTCAAAAAAAAACCAGCACTGACCCACAGCAAAAGGTCTAATGGATTTTCAGAATCTAAAATTTTGTTGAACTCTTTTTGTCAATAAAAACATATAAAAGGTAAAGTCAAATGCATAAATAATGAATGAGTATGGTCTGTAGTTAATTAAAATGCAGAACTCAGCTTCTCCAAAAATCTTATTACATCAGATCTGGTCAAACAGAAGTCTTAACAGTCGTCCAGTAGCAGTCATTGAGAAATCCCACAAGCTAGCCATAAATCGTAACTGCACACTGCAAAAAATATCTAAAAATAGGTAATAATTTCATAAAACGAATGTATTTACCCCTAATTTTGAGTCGCTGAATAAGATGACCTGCCAATGCAATAAGTATTTTTACCAATAAAATAAGATAATTGGATAGTATGAACTTGAAAAAGACTGTGGTTGTTTGTTTTTTTGTTGTTGTTATTTCAAATGGAAATTATCTTATTCCATTGGCAGTGTCTCGGTTACCCACTCAATTTAAGAAAAAAATGCATTTATCTTAAGAAAAAAATATTTTTTCACAGAAGTACAGAACAAGCTGGGTGTTTCACTGTGTTCAATATTAAAGCATAGTAATAACAGGAAGAGTGGCAGAGAAACATGCTGCGAAAGAAGAAGGCTTGACCACAGACTTTATAGGATTTTGAAACAAAGCCTTTTAAAAAGCTCTGTGGAGATTTTCCACACATGTATTATATGATGACTGGAGTCTGTGCATCAAGGGGAAACCAGAAACTGAACATTGATGGGGTCCATCTGTCCCTTTCCTTATTTTAGTGACTGGATAACCAAAGATAATATAAGAAGAGTTTTACCTGGGATACAAAGAACAGGGTGTACATTTTGAGTTTAATCTATAGGTCAATATCTCAGTCTGGAAGAAAAGTTGTGGAACACATGTTTTAAGGTGCTTAAAGTCCAATTTAAAGTTTTCACTGTTAGCAACAATTTAGGTAGTCAAGATATATGACTTGAAATTTTAGATGACATCATATTTTCCTTTGCTAAAAAGCTCTTTGTAGACGAAGATGGTTTTATTTTCCTGTGGGACTTGTAAGCTCATCACACTAGCAAAAGTCAGCTAACATATTTCATGACCATAGTATAGGCCAGGAAACTGAACTCTCCAACAAGTCTGTGGAGCATTGGCCAGGACTCCCTTCAAAATGAGGTTTTTAATCAAGATTGCAGCCGCAACTGAGCAATGTTTCAAATGTTGCCCTTTATTATACCCTATTAGGTATTTATTAGCTTGATGTCATAAAAAACGATTTAATTCATCTTTACATGTAATTAAAATAAATGCTCAAATATTTCATTTCTCCATCTTTTCCTATTTTGCAGACACTGGCAGTGTGGAATAAAGGCGGAACTCCCCATGAGCTCTGACTACATGCTGACACAGACAGTTACATACAATATGAGTCTCGCTGACTTTGCACATAAACACAATTCACTTTGAATCACCTTGGGTAAAAACATCAAAGATACTCTGAATGATCCATTCTAATGGAAACAAACTCCCCTTTACTTAAATACAATTTGCTTCCTTCGTTTTCTGCTGAGACTATTTTTCTCTGTTTGAAGTTTTCTAAATCCTGCTACTTAGAACGCTGGAGGGAGTTTACAACTTTGTCACCTCTGTTTTCATCTTCTGCTGTATCTCACAAACTACTTAGTGTGTTTTTGATTTAGGATTTATAAAAAAAATATAAAAAATTAAATTAAATTTTGACAGAGCATGTAATCTATATTTTACGGTATTATTCTGAGAATCTTAGTTTGTTTCTGCTGCCCCCAAGTGACAGAAAAAAACAGAACGCAGATCTTTCTGTAACCTAAACCGAGTCATTTTTTCATGGTTTTAAGTAGACAAACTTGTGTGGGATGAGAAACAGATTCACCTTTGCAGTGCTGATTTAATATGGCAATAAAAGAGACAAGAGACCAACATGAACGCTACATCTTTGCAAAGCTGACAGGCAGACAGAGAACATGACCAAAGGCCTGAGTGATTCGGGCATCTCCCTAAGCAGCAGGTGATTTTATCCTCTGTAAAGTCATATTGGAAAAACCACAGAAATCATTTCAAACAGCTCATCACAAACGTCAGTCAAAGAAAGTCCAGACCTAGTCAATACAGAATGTCCATCAATACATACTGTAGATATTCTATAATTTACACTATGCAAACCCTGTGTTCAGCTTAATTAACTTTGCTCAAGGTTTCCTTTTTGGCTCAGGGCTCATTACTCCCCTCTTTGCTCCTTCCTCCCTGGGTACTTTCTTCCTCTCTGGAGGCCTCCATTTCTGAATGTGCTGCTGATTGAGTCCTCTTGTCTTATGATGAAACCTATTCTAACCCTTAACATACTACAAGTAGACGGAAATTTTTATGTTCCATAATGAAAGAGGCAAAAATAATGCTGGCTTTTAGGATTTCATTGTAGAGATACAGCTTTCCTGGGATCAATATCCTAACATTATGAGACATGAGAAGGAACATGGCAGGGCTTAGTTTTACTCTCACCATCTGCTTTTTATCTGTTCTATGGTTGGACCTGAAAAAAATATATGTAAATCAGAAACCTGCATATGCAAAGAACAGAAAATGATTTGAATCCTGAGTTATCTAGTATGTAATCTGGTTTCTGTGTTTTAAGTTTTTCTTAAAAATGCTCCCTTCACATGTACCTGCACATTTGGAACTTCTTTTTCTCTTTCTTTCAAATGGGTTTTGGGCCACTTAAGACAATGAATACATATAAAGCAGAAATACTCTTATTTAAGCTGTTAATCAGAGTAGTCTAAACAAATATCAGGTACCTTTAAGAACTAAACTAAACCAGGTGCTCTTTGTTTCAAGCAGTCTATCAATAAGACATATTTTCTCCATATTAAATTAAAGGAATCTCTAAAAAATACACATATTTTCTTTAATTTTATTCTGAAAATCTGTAAAGTGTTGTGTCCATTTTTATTCCAACCCCTGTAGTAAATATTTTACAAAACCACCTTCTGCTTCAACTCACATAGTTATACTGTCTCTGTTAAAGAAAAATATCCATACAGCTTGATATTATATAACCATAGAGATGATTTGTTCTGGACAATACGGTGTTAGTCACAAAAAGTCTTACTTGACCAGAACACCTTCCACATATTTTGTTTGTTCCCGTAATGAAGCAAACTAAGGAAAAAATGGACATCCATTTGGCTTCCTTTTTATAAAAGCTCTCTTTTTGTTGACGGATATTTCCTCCTGAACTTTGATTCCCTGCGGTAGCTCCAGAATTACCATGGCTCAGTTGGTCCAACACTTTTAATATTCTTATTCTTATTCTAACATAAAAAACACATTTGCATCTTCTTTGTGTTGAGCCTGGTTCTGCAGGAGGTTTCTTCCTGTTAAAAGGGAGTTTTTCCTCTCCACTGTCACTTGATGCTTGGTCTGAGGCTGTCGAGTCAATGAGTGGATGAAATCGTTGTTTTTTTCTTAGAAAACTTTAAATCAATCTGACTGTATGATCTGATTGAATTGTATCTGTAAAGCCTTGAGATGACATGTATTGTGAATTGGAGCCACATAAATAAACTGAATTGGATTAAATTGTTAGCACAGTATTTGAAATAAAAATAAACTACATTTATTTATGGGTTGTACGATAACAAAATGTGGGTAAGTTCATGGGTGTGAATGCTTTTCAATGCACTCATGGAGAGAAAATGAGTAGAAAATAGGGAAGGTATCCAAAGAACCTTATTACTCCTTATCAAGAGCTCTTTAAAAGACACATTGGAGGTGGTTTAACCCAGTGGTATTGAAACTTTCAGTTTCAAGATCTCAATTGGCTGTAATTAAAATCTGAAATCCCAGTCTGCATCAACCAGTTGTCCAGAACAGGCCAAACATATAAAGTACACCTTTTGTAAACTGGGGTCAGGAACAAACTCGGCAAAACCCATCAATCTAAACCCTTTGTTCCTCACCTCATATCTAGGTTTGACATCATATTGTTACAGCTGTACTGGTTGGTTCTTACTTAATTATCTGAAATGGTCTTTATTTTTTGGAATCCAATGCATAAAATAGGATCTCACCCTATGGCATTTACTTGCCGCTTGGGTCTGTGTGACATTCAGAGATTTGGCTGGCTAACCTGCCCCTTTCATCGGTTTCCTAACAGGAGTAGATCTGCTCAACAGAGTGGTTCTCCAGGAAAATAATAATTATGAGACTGAGTAACTAAACCCTGAATTATCCAATTCATCCTGAACAGTAGAGTAATACTGAAGTAATTAACCCCTTATGGGGAAGGATAATTTAATCACGGCTCCCACAGCTGTTCTTCTCTGAATTTCACACGAACATCGTTTCATTTCAAGACACATCTTAATGCCTGTATTGAGGCCTGAGTTGTGCCAATATTTCTCAAGGCTGGAAAAGAAGCCGTAGCAGAGAGGCGAGCCATCAAAGGTAGCCTATCTATTTGACAACTTTTCCGAGGGTTTGTTGCCTTCAGGATATACAGCCACATAATTTATGGTATGGCTACCCTGATCTGCTTTCAATCCTCAGTTCAAAGGCCGTGTCTGGCATCAAAATGCTCAAGGGCAAAGGGGTAACTTGATAAAGAGGAAACAATGACTACAAGCTGAAGGAGGAGGAGGTGCTTTTACTCAGTACGGTATGTCCTCAGTCTGTCAGAGGCAAGCAGAGGCAAAGACAGGGATGCATAATCTAGAAAAAAAGAGCAAGAGGGTAACAACAAAAATGCAATGAATGGAGAGATTTTTCTGTGTCTGTTTTTACTGGGAGAAAGAAGGCAAAAAAGGTAGGGATCACCACAGGGATCATCACTCGTGGAGACTTACAGCTAAGAAAAATAAGAAAATTTATTTTACTCTTTTAACTGTTTCCCTTGGGTTTGATTTATTTTCAGAGGAGAAAGGATCTCATGAAACATGCAAGAAATCCTCAGCTGTACATCACGCTAATATATTCTGTTATTTATCATGCGTTCATTAAATTGTCTATTCATAGTTTATCTTGCCAAAAAGCAGCACCAAAAAATAAAACCCGACAAATACTTTGTGAAATGATTTCCTAACATGTAACCAGTCTGTGAAACAGAATAGGGGTCATATTATGGGCAGGGGAGTTATCACATGTAGCATTAATCTCTGCAATTCAATTTGAAACATTGACTCAATACATGGTGTACAAAAAGTGTGATCATTTTAAGATAGTTTTAAGCTGTCTAAAAAAAAAAAACAACAAAAAAAACTGGCAGCTGATGGAATCGGGTTTTGAGAATTTGGCCGGAGGAAGGGATGTGGGGAAGAGGGGTCATGGCTGGAGACGGACGCTTAGGAGAGACTATTAGCAGATGGCAGGGTGACAAGTTGAGCTCCTGATTCCTGTGTTGACATTTCACAGAGGGAGGTCGCAGCTCAAGGCATCAAATCATCACATCAAAGTCTGACTCTTTGTGTATCGATTAGCACCCGTCAAATGATCCGGAAATGTCTAGACCTAACTCAGGTCCCATGAAAATCAAATTACACTATAATATGGAGACAATAGGCATTTAGTTATGCATATAAAAAGTAGAAATAGAAATTTAATTATGACCGACTGGTCAAAACTGTGTTAAAAGTTAAAAGTATGGATCAGTATTTTTGTTCTGTTACTGGAATAATCCTTAAATAATCCTTTGCATTTGATCAAAGAACAAAAAAAAGGATTAAATGGTAAAAATGTATATTTGAAAAATGCAAGCTTTGATATTCTGGCCAATTAATTGACTGTTAAGCTATTGTTTTATTCTATTTCATTTAATATTATTGTTTTGATCACTGGGTTATTTATCCCACATCCATACCTTTTAATAGTAGAACACTGGTAAAAATAGCACCATGAAAAGATGCATCGAGAATAAAAATGTAACAACACTATTCAAAGCTTTGAAAAGTTCAGAGCACACAATTTTTAGAAAATGGAGAGGAGCATGGAACAAGTACAAGCCAACAATGACAGCCTTTTACCTGAATTAGTATGATGAGTATTAACTAGAGAAGCAGCCTAGAGGCCTTTGGTTACTCTGGATAAGCTGCAGAGATTCAAAGCACAAGTGAGAAAACCCGTGGAGAGGGCAATTATTATCTATGCTCGCCACAAATCTGTAATTTAAGAGTGGGGAAAAAAGTTATTTAACATAAGCACGTGAAAAACAGTATTTTCCCCTAATAGTCAAAGCCAACACATAGAAGAAACTGCTCTGATCTGATTATAACAGATATATAAATCATAGAAAGCAACTTTCACTGAAAAACTAGAACAGCACAATACATACATTCCCCCAAACATGGTGTTGCCAGCGTCATCCTGTGGGGATGCTGTTCTTCACCACTGGCATGAAGCCGGGTTAAAGTTGGTGGGAGGATGTATGAAGGTTTAGAACAAAAAAATGTAATGATTTAATCAAAGTCCAGACCTAAATCTAACTTAAAAATTGTGGCAAGATTTTAAATCTTCCAGCATGTCTGAGCCTGAGTTAATTTCAGGCAAACAAGGAAATATTTTGCCACTTGATTTTCTTAATGTGCAAAGCTGGTAGAGCCAGACCTGATCTGTAAAGTCACTACAGCATTGTTGTTTTAGAAAGTATTGGCTTAGGGGTTAAATACATACAAGCCACACTTTTCAGATCATATTGATAACATGTGATCATTTTACATTTCCATGTCATTGCTTAGACTTTAATGCTTATATATCCCATAAAATGTCCTTTCTACACTCTGACGCCTTTTTGAATCTGTTTTCTTCTTTTACACACTCTCTAAATCTCTCTCCTTTCAGTTTTTTCTGATTTTGTTTCTCTTGCACATGCGGTTCATCAGTTACAATATTTGACCCTATTGAACCTCTACACTCTGTATCTTTTTTTCTGTTTCACAGTTAACTTTATTGTTTTTAGGTGCCAACCTCGATCTCCAGATCAGTAACCTTGCTCAGCTCATATTGATTTTTCTGCATTAAAGCTTTGTTACCCCTTGACCTTCTGGATGAACTTTAGAGCTTACATTTTAACCTCAAATCTCTTTAGTTCAACAATTTTATTTCTAACATTCTTGTTGTAAAGTAGGTCCTTAAAAAATATCTAGCAAAAGTAGTAATACTGTATCTGTTAAAAGAGGAGAAATGCAGAGGTGCTTTAGAAGCATCAGTAAATCTTTTTGCCCATCAGCAGAGTTAATAACACAAAAGGAAATCCATTTTGACAGACTCTCATTATCCACTGAGCTCATCACATTTCACACATCTCCACCCTATGATAGAGCACATTATCTTGGTTGCAGACTCCATATTATCACCTTTTTATATGATATATTTTAATTTCCATCCTGCTGCTGGCCAGAAATTTCCTCTTACTCAGGGCACATCTCGGATTACACAAACTTTTTTAGTAGAGGATAAAAAAATTAAAGAAAAAAAAAACAAAAAACGAAGAGTTTTCTTTCAGAGGAAGGCAGAACAAGAAGCCCGGGTGTTGATATCCGGTCAGCAAATTGCTGCCATCAGTTCTGCGTATGCTTTCATGAACTTAATCCCCTTTGACACACACATCAACATGGTAATATGAAGTCACTCATATGCACAAGCACACGCATTCATACCGACACAGGAAAAAAAACATCGCAAATCTGGCATTCACACAATATTTGCGACCAAACTGGCACATGTCAAAGGGCTTTGATGCTAGGATTTTAGAAGGATAGAAGAAAAAAAAACAACTAATGCGGATATGTTGTAGTTACTGAATGTTTCTGAGTGCTTTGGGGTCATGGCTGCCAAAAAATATCGAGCCATGTCTACATGCAACAAGCATTTAAAGATTTTGACATGAATAGTTGAAAATACAAAACAAATTTAAGGGACGATATTTTATGTTGTTTTTTTTTTTTTTGTATGTTTAGCTTGACACAAACCCCCCTTCAACAAAAAAGCTGTCCTGCAGATCTTCACATTTAAGTTTGCTCCTTCTGAAAAACAAAAATATTCTCCTTATTTCCATGTCCTCCTGAGAATATTAAAATCCTGTAATTTATGTAAAAGTCAAGACACACTTTTGCTCTATTCTTGCATAAATGTCAAGTTAAAAGGAGTAATCCAGCAAAAGACAAACCCTGAGACGTAGACATATGCAGGGCTTTAACCCTGACGCCTGTAGGGTAATGGTTGGATTAATTACTGCTGAGTGTGACCCAAGAAGAAGTAGAACAGATTATCCCAGATGCCGCAGAAAAGGCTTTAGAGCTTGTCCCTCCATTGCTGCCACCTCAGCTGTTGGGATTTCACCCTGACCTCACTGATGATGGTTGTAGTGCAAAAACCACAAATACGTAAAATAAAAGGCTTGTGTTTTTTTTTTTGTTGTTGTTTGTTTTTTTTTTCCCGTTAGCGACAGATGACAAGCAGCCGGCTGAAAGCCAGCTCCTCTCTCAGCAGGGAGGCGTCAGAGGAAGAAAATAATGTGTAATTACAATAGACAATCTAAAATAAAGCCCTTCACTTACAATGAGTTCCTCTTGGAGAAGGGAAGGTTACCTCAAGGGGGAATTCTAATGAAGCAGATGGCTGAGTGCTCACAAGGGCAGACACAGACTGTCCTCCTCCTTTACAGTCTGCCAACATTTTCAGCATTCTGAGGAGCTTCACCTGTCTCTCCACTGCTCTTTATGCGAATCTCAATGCATGTGTGCGATTTTCACATACAGCAAACAAACCCCCCCAAAAAACAAAACAAATAAATACATTTTTTAGAAGCTGTGAAAGAAAAGAGCAAATGTAAAATCTGCAATTGTCTAAATTGTTAGAAACAAACACTTCACTCCTATAGGTGTTGTTTCAGCACTGAGTTTTATTATATGTTGCTCTCACACAGCATGACTTGCAGTTGGGAATGTGTTGTATTTGTGAAAGAAACACAAACTAGCCCAGGCAGGTGTTCCTTATATTTTATTCTATACCATTTTATTTAATCCAATATGTGTGCTTATGGACAGTTTAGCCCATTTTCACCTCCACACACACGACTAACCACTGATGCAGACCATCCATAAATGCTGTGTCGGTCGGTGCAAAGTCCCATCACATTATACTTTATCCACATAACTCCCTTATTGCTTTTCCCCCCATAGTTTCAATGGTAAAAATAGAAATCCAATGATCAATAGCAAAGCGATCAAAATGCTGTCCTCTTCAAAAAGGTGCAAGTCCTCATTAGTAGTGTTGATCCAGTCACTGCTTTCAAGATAAAAAAAAATCTGACCATGGAGAAGATCCTGTTCCTCCTTCCAGCTCTTGTATTTTCTTTCTTTTCTTTTTTTTTTTTTTTTTTTTTTTTTTTTTACAAACTTCAGAGATCCAACATTGAAAATGCTTGGTGTCTTTAAAAACGATGAACTCTGTACATACATACAGTTTGGTGTTCATTGCTTATCATTATGTAGTGTGGTGGAGATATCTGTCATTAAGAGAGTCTAACATAAATACAGAAACATATAATCAATATATTAATTGGAATAAGTGAGAATCTTTTTGTCATTTTGCCCTCAGCGTCAGATTTAGTGGAATTATGTTACGTACTTCAGCAAATGATAAAAACAGATTAAAGACGCGTGCTCAAAGTCATTTGGGTAACAGAACAAGTCCTTACAGTGCATCCTGTGTTCAGTTCAAACCCATATTCAGAAGAGAAAACTTTTTATCTTACCTGCACTTAACATCAGCTTCAAAAGATTGCTTACAAATTATTTTTTGGTAAGGTTGGGGGAATCTGGGGTCAGGAAATAATCACAAAAGGGACCCAGAAAATAAAGAAAAGTTAAAATAATACAATAAATAAAAGCTTTCTCAAATTTTGCAGTTTTGAATCTGCTGCATTAACATTACCCTCTTTCAATGCAAATTGTTGCGTTCACTAACCTATTTATGAGCAACTAGGGCATCACAAAACTAGGACATCCAAAATCTAATTACATTTGAAACACGTTAAAATATTTTCATTTTTAACTGGGTTACATTTAGACATAACTGTCTACAATAAATTAAATACAATAAAAGCAGAATTTGGACATGTTGCCTTAAAGACATTTAAATGCTACAGAGTGGTCATGATTCTGCAAAACAAAAGTAAATTTATTACATTAGACCAAAACCAGCAATGGAACTCGTTTATACTATTTCTGTTCTAAAGGATGGATATTCCTGACCTAGATTGGAGATACTTTAATAGGAGTAACAGATGTTTATTAATGCATGGCATTAACAGAAAACAAAATCTTTCAAAGGCTCAAAACAAGCTTCTCAGGCACTGTTTCATTTGGAGGAACTTGGACAGAATAGTTATAGGCATGATCTTCCAGCTACCCTTCACTTCATAGCTGTCTCCCCTCGTGATCTTAAACAACAGTCTTCCTCTAATGTTCATATTGGTGTCACAGGCAAATGCAATGAAAATAGTTCTCTGCATGAGAAAGTGAGTCATCGTTGTTTTTCTTTATTCGCTGCTCTCAAAAGACATAAAGTTTCAAAGCTTATCTAATTCCCAACTGATTCCCCGGAAAAGTGCCTTCTCCATGCTACATGATGCTACAGATGCAGCTGTGTCAAAAAAAAAAAAATGTGAGGATGGAGATAGAAAAATCTGCTTGAAGAGTAAACATTTCTGTCAGGTGAAAAGCTTGTTATTCCTATTTCAGCTATTTTCAAGTCTTTACTCGCAGAAAAGGATTACATGGTCTACTGTGAGTTGAAAGCAGTCCATGACCTTGAGGATTATAAACTGCTTTTTTCATTTCCAGTTAAGAAATTTAAGGCTTCATGGTCATCAATCAGAATAGTTATTTTTCCACATTTCTTCAAAAGGCCAAGACAGGCATGTTTGCAAAGCAGCTGGCCCAGATGAAATCCAGGGGACATCATGCAGCTTGGATCAACTCTCCAATGGTGGCAGATTTAACTGATAGCATGTTTATCCATCCTTTCACAAAGCCATGTACAGTGCTCAAGTGGTCTGAAACTTTCACTGGGATTTTACATGAAAGATGAACTAAAAGTAGGTCATAAAAGTAAACTGGACAAGAAATTATTGTTTTCTTTTTTGTTAAATAATAAAACTGACTGACTGTATATCTGCAAGTCTTTTGGTGTATGTCTCTAACAGCTCTATAAATCTATAGAATAAAATTCTTATCTATTCTTCAAAACAAATGGTGTAAGGTCATGACATTGTGTGGAGAGTACTATATATATGTAGATATTTGTTTTAGGGTTTGCAACAGATTCTCTTTTTATCTTAGGTTTGAAATTTTAATCTGCTTTGATATAAAATCCTCTATTATAATTCTGGGTACGTGTTTAGGGTTGCTGTCCTGCTGAAAGGTGAAACTCCATCTGATCTGCTTCTCTGTCCCTGCTAAAGAAAAGCATAATGCTACCGCCATGTTCCACAGTGGGGAGGCTGTTTTCAGGGGGACTAAGTATCTTCTGACCAGAGCATCTCTGTCTACATACTAACCATGTCCCTTAAAAAGGTCTAAAACAAAACTTGGGTTGTTTAGTAAAACATTCTTGTGGATGCCACAAACAAAGGTTTCTGTGTTCCTCAATCTTCATGATTTTGAAAAGTCAAATAAGTTTATATTATCAGACTAGTTTCGATAGATTAAGGTTCACATACTTTGCAACAGCACCTGCTTAAGGATCAAACACTGCAGGATTGGTCAAAGCAATTAAAACCAAGTGAACACATCAAACTCTTGTGGAAAATCTACTGAGGGAAACAGTTTGAATGAACAGTCATAGCTGCAAGTGATGTGCAACAAAAGACTTTCCTAGAATTCTAATAGATTTATTTATTTCCACTTCCTATTAAAATGAAAGGAATGCTGTTTCAAATATGAAGTTTATCCTACGAGTCATTCTTTTTTGCTATACTCCCATTAATAGGTTGGAACATTACAGTTTCTGAGGGTGTTTGTGAGTTTTGGGATAAATAAGTTTTGCCTTTAATCTAAAAAATGTTCTTTTTATCCTTATTATTACGTTAACAGACAGCTATATAATTGGGTTGATCTGCAGCATTAAAATTAGGAATCAACGATAAAATGCTCATTGTGTTAAAAGATGGAGAAATATTTATATTTCAAATTCTGTTCTTTTACCTTTTTATACAATACATAAATACTTATTTTAGTAAGGTCCTTCTTTATGCAGTTTATTTAATGTGTCCTCCTTTTATTTTTTATCACCAAGTCATGGTAAGCTCAGTTAGTAGATAGTCTGCATTGTACCTACTGCTGTTTTGTATTTATGGTTGTCTAATTTTTTATGCTGTATATTGTAGCTGCACAAACAGTTTCTAAGAAAATAATAAAATAACTCTCAGCCAATGTCGTATCCTGGCTTCTACTTTTCAATTGATGTCTGCAAAGTGTTTGCAAACAGTTTTATGTGACAGAAACTGAGTGTGGGTTGGTTTCCCTGACAAAAGTACAGACAGACTCCCATCTTTATCCCATCTATTTTTGTGTCCATTGTCATCTGACTGCAACAAGTACAGACTGACGCAGCCTTTCCTTAACTAAAAAGTGGAGACTAAACCAGCCAGAAATCCATTCCTCAGTTTAAAAAGCTTTGAGGCCTTCGCCAAACAGCATCATTTATACTAAGATGATATTACACACAGCTGAACTACATCTACAATTAAGATGAATTATGACGCTATTGCATTTACTGGGCTTATTTCTTGGTATGGATTCAAATGCATGCCACTCTTCATATATTATTTGCAAAAAAAAGGAGAAAACTTACTTTTCCAATTTACAAATTTGCATAACTG
>JAUZNJ010121299.1:0-19102 GCA_034780135.1 Jordanella pulchra
TTCCTTCCTTCCTTCCTTCCTTCCTTCCTTCCTTCCTTCCTTCCTTCCTTCCTTCCTTCCTTCCTTCCTTCCTCCTTTTATCCTTCCTCTCCATCATGCTCTTTCTTGCTTTCTTATCATCTTTGTGTCCTTTCTTTGTCAAGCACTTAGACTTTTTTAAACACATCTTCTCTGTTGATATTTTTTTTAACTTACTGTGAATTTGGAAACAAACCTAAGGTATTAAAAACTCTGGAAGGCGCAGAATATCCTGGAATCTTTGCTTGTAAAACATGCAGGAAATCTCTAATGAAATCGACACTCAACATTTAAAATGGCTTCTTTCTGTCTCTAGTCTGGGAAACTATGCTTCTCTGCATGGAAAGATCTACTGCAAGCCACATTTCAACCAGCTGTTCAAGGCCAAAGGAAACTATGATGAAGGTTTTGGTCATCGTCCTCATAAGGAGTTGTGGGAACCTCGGAATGATGGAGATGAAAGAGAGGAAGCACCAAAGCCTAAAGAGCCACCAGTGATGGAGAAACAGTCAGCAGAGAGAGTGTCTGACACGCAGCCAGATCCTAGTGGGGAAACATCCCCCCAGGTGAAGGTCACAGACATGGCCGCTTTACTGGAGACCCGCACACAGAAGCATGTTGGCTCTGGAGAGAAGACCCAGTCTGCAGACAAGCCAGCCGAGACCCGTAAGCTGAAGGTCGCCTGGCCTCCTCCGGCAGGCGAGGAGCAACCTGGAACAGGACCACTGAGTCCAGCTGCTGAGGGGGTCCCTTCAAACCGACCCTGGAAAGCCAAGTGGCCCCCAGAGGATGAAGTGCCCTCATCTTTCCAGAGCTCAGAGCGGGCCGAACTGAAGAGCCTGAGGAGGAGCACCTCTCTGAAGGAACGCAGCCGTCCTTTCACACTTGTGGCCAAACCCAATCCTACAGCAGCCGATGGTCCTAGGGAGCCCCGCCGTCCACTGAAGGGGCTTCTGGAATGGAGGGCATCGTTTGAAGAGAAACAGTCGACTGAAGCAGGATCCAAAGAAAACAACAAACGAGAGGAAAAGCAGAGGATGAATGAAACAAATGGAGGTGTGGCCACCTTAAAGGAGGAGAAGAAGGCGAGTCCGACTGAAGATAAGAAGGAGGAGAGGATGGAGAAAGCAGAGAAGGAAGCTGGAAAGGAAAACCGCTCCTCGCAAGATGTGGGCTTCTGGGAAGACAACAAAGAGGAGAGTGATGCTGAGGATCTGAGCGCTGAGGATATAATCAAGAGGAACCGCTACTATGATGAAGATGATGAAGACTCATTAGTGTAAGATTGGCCTACGATTTCCCTTCCAGCAACAACAAAAAAAAACAACTTTTTAGCTCATAGATGGGTCATTAATTTAGTTTTTCCAAATTTCACACCTAAATAAACCAAAACTCTACTAGCTGTCTGTGAACTAAGGCACAACTGTCTTATTGCTTTTGTTTTATTGATTGTAAATTTCTAAATAAAAATGCTCTTTCAGTGACATACCCTCTTTAAAATAAAGAATAGCATTAAGTCTGAGTCTTTCTCCCAGCTGTTTTATATTAGTGAAGCTCCCAAAATATTTGGTAAAACTCTTGTTCTCACTCAGGGATGAAAAAGCTGGTTGTTGCCCAGTTTTGACCATGCCTTTCCTGCTAGATCCTTTCTCTGGAATGTTGTTTTTATTTTTCTGAAATGTTTTGGAATATTGTTTTTTTTTATTATTTGAACTTTGTTTTAGCTGTCAGAATACCTTTTGCGTTAAATGTGACAGTTCATTCTTTTACATAGTCTGGCTTATATTCAAATATAGCTTGTGTAATTAGACATTTTTTTCATTATTATGTTGCATATTACAAAACCTTCCATTATTGTCAAATCATCTCTTGAAATGGACCAAACAAGCTGCCAATATTTTAATGTAAAATTGTACTTTCTAACATTTTTGGGGGCCTTTCAAGCTTAAAGGAACACTTTCACATGTAATCCTTTGTTATGTGAAACTTTTTTATGTATTTCTTTATTTGTTTGCACAATTTATTTTCTTGCGATTGGAGATCACAGTCTGTTGCTGAAACAGAATAAACTACTGAGAGCATCCAGTGCTTGTTTTTGTGCTTCATATTAATGGATACAAATAAATAAACTAACAATAGATTTTATTCGGACTGGAAAACTAATGCTGCATAACGTTACCACATACTGTCTGTCTGTGCAGCTTCAATGAGACATCCAACGCTACACCTATACCCCCCACAACGTGATGGTGGCAGCATCGTGCTGTGGGAAACTAATCATATAAGATGGATGGGGGTAAAACTATTGGACTGCAAATGGCTTGAGACTAGAAGGAGATCCATCGACCAGAATGATATCTGATCCTGAGCCAAAACATGTAGGATGAGTTGCTGCTATTTACATGCTGAAAAAAGGATGATTACAGTGAAGAAGTCCAGATCGAAGCACAAATGTACAAGAAAGGCCCTTTAAGACCAAATCTAAATCTTGAGAGGATCGGACTCAAGATTTGAGAATTATTCAGATGTTGTGATTGAACTTGAGCTATTTTATGAAGAAAAGAATTGTGAAACTTCCCTATCATGATTTGGCAAGCTCTGCCCCGGTGGCAAACAGATCCTTAAGTTATATCTTCTGCAGAAGGCAGCAGCCACAGCTCTGAGTGGAAGCCCTGGTCTATCCGAGTGCAATCTTGCCAGTGGAGAAGTCCTTCACTCAAAATAGTTTTTATAGAAAGTAGTGACACATCCAGAAGCCTTCACCTCAATGCTGAATGCTGCCATTTCTGAGCAAGCCCTGCACTGGTGGTAAACCAATCTTATCAATGCTGCTCCTTTCCTAACTTCCTTGGCAGATTTCCTTACAAAAAATAAACCTGTCTTGATTTGATAAATAGTGGAAAAATGGTCTAGTAGAAATCCTCCAACCAAACACTTATAATGCAAACATTTTCCATGAGACAGGGCTGATAAACGGAGATTTAAAATGTGTTTTTCAGAAAATGGTTCTATTATGGTTATTAATAATGGTGTGTATATGAACTAATATTGCTAATTGATACATGATAATATATGGAATAAAAACCTGGTATATTTAGTATGAAATCACTCTTTAACACATTAAATCAAGCAGGTGTTTGCCTGTTATTGATGCAGTCAGTGGTTAGCATACAGCTACTCATAGGTTACCAGCTGTAGGTTCGGAACAACCGAGCATGGTGGCATTGACACCATGAAGCTCAGGATTTAGGCTGCAGGAAATGTCTCCAAACAGGTTACTTTTTTGTTTCATTCAATCTAAGCAAAGGTTCTGTATCCTCTTTCAGCATGCTGACTGGCAATGTGCAGCAGCATGTTAAGAACTTTGAAATGTAGGAACAGCATGACAAAAACAGGTAGCAAATGAAGAAGCGGAGTCACACCTACAGTGAGTTTAAATATTAATTTATTGACATTTTTGGCATTATTGCTTTAAACATGAAAAAAATAGAAGTGAAATGGGGAAAAAAAGTATAATAAGGACATATTTCATAAGACAGAGATGCTGCATATATTTAAACAAAGACCATTCCATAGTCTCATCATCAAAAGTAAACAGAGTAAGAGTAAAAATACACAATGAGAATATAAAACAAAGAGGAAAAGACCCTCTACAGTACAGGATGATGTGATTTAATACAAAGCATTTTTCAGCATGTAAATAGCAGCAACTCAGCATCAATGAACCTGAAAATAAACATATATCCAATATTCCAGCAGAAGTTGAAATCCTGTTACACATCTTTCATTGCTCACACAGACCCTTTACTGTCTGTACTGATCAATTCTTCGCAGATTGTTTCTATACAGGACAAACTGCCCATTAACATTAAGACATCTGTACAGGTTTTAAGGTAAAGCTTTAGAGGCACGTGCAACAGTAGCTGACAGAACAGCATTATGGAGATAGAAAAGTGACGGCTGAGCCCTTAAATCTGGTTGTCATCGCTGACCAAAAGCGCCTTCAACGCATTTCTTCACAAATCCACAAAGAAAATTGTCAAAGTGATTTTTCTGAACCGATGTATGAATAGCAGTCTATAACCTTCTTAGAAAATAAGAAAAGGAAATATTTGAGCAACCAAAAGAAAAAAAAAAAAGGAAAACAATTCAGGCAAAACAACAAATTTGATACAGAGCAAACATATTAAGACTCAACATGAAACTAAAAATGTATTTTTGATCATCAAATATACCTGAGGACGTGTATGGCTTCAATGTTGAATACAAATTTAAAATAAGACGACCTTGAAAAAGGATGTGTATTCAACTCTCCTAAAGAGGTGGACACAGTTACTCCTGTTTTCCTCATGTGAGATTTGATAGACTTCTAAATATTCCAAATATCTTAACAACCTTCTAATTTTTTGGTTTAAAAAAAACAAAACATCATTTCCACAATTTATGGCCATGAAAACAAAAAATCTTTCAAGCCTGTTTGGAGAGAAATGCCTTTAAAATGCTGTGTAAATGCAGTTGAAAAAACAGCAGAAATTAGATCAACTCCAGGATCATTCTCACCGGTACTAGCTAACAACACACACATGCACATCATGTCAGATATTCACGATTAGAAAATTATTACTTCAGACAGTTTAATGTGCTCCTGGTTGTTGAAGTGAGAGAACAACGTGGAGAAATCCTCAGAAATCCTTTCTGAGGCTGTAGGAGCTTATGAGTCTGGTCAGGGATCTGACATAATAGTCGGCCGTTACGATTCATGCAAAATATTCTCCAAGTGGAGGACATTCAAAACAAGTGCCAACATGCTGAGGTCTGGCTGTCCAAGTAGGTTCACCCTGAAAGTAGATCACAAAACCTTAACCATAGGACCTACAGAGAGGTTCTCGTTGCCGTTTAACTTCCAGGTGAGGTTTACATGAAGGAAGTGTTTGCCTAAAAGCTTTAGTCTGCCTGCGAGGAAGTGGACCAACACCAGGACTTCTAAAGTCATTTGGACAAATGGTTCAGAAACAGAATCATGGCAGAAAGCTAATGTAGACATCCTGGGGAAAAAAACTCCTATAAACATCTCACTGCTCAGAGTGAGGATTAGCCACACTTGTTTCCCACTGAAACCGTTTCAACCTAAGGGGGAACAACTAGCTTAACTTATTCTCACCTAAAAAATGTCCTGTTCTTGTTTATTGGGTTGATATTTGGCAATTATGTGTAATTAAATCCCTTTCTTTCCCCAAAACAAAAAATATATACATTTAAAAAATTTAAAGTGACTTTATAAAGAAAAAAAATAATAAAAATCACCACCTTTAATATATATAGGAGTTCAGGGTAAAAGTTAAAATGGAAGAATGAAGAAAATGGGTGTAGTTTCCTCTGGATGGCAAAGATTTCTAAACAGAAAAAATAAACACATCACATTTAAGGAAAAAAAACAAAACACACAAAAAAGTAAACATATCTTTGTAAGAAGTTATTTGTGATCATTTTTGGGAACGTTTAGTTGCTGAGTGAAGAGACACATCTTCAAAAACACATTTCTAAACAAAGTTCATGACAGTCTGAGAAGGAAACACCGACCTGCTGTAAGATCCAGCACAGCCTTTTTGTGAAGAAAATGGGTGAAAAAGTTTTTTTGTCTTTTAATATTCTGAATCTCAGTAAATAAAGTCTAATCTTATGGGTTCATCATCAGCACATTCATGTTTCAACTGCATCTACAGCTCCGTTAAAGCCACACCAAATCAAAAAAGAAGTATTTTTTATTTTTCAAGCTTTAAGAACCACCTTTACTTATTTGAAGATAATAAACCACAAGTAAAAAAATAGTTTTAATATCAACAAATCGTTATTGCACTTAATTTCCTCATAATTACCTCAAACCATTTCCTGTGAACATACAGTTAGGTAACCTGCCTTCTCCCGTCTCACCACTGGGTGTCAGTAGTGGACCAGTGATAGGAGCTCAGAAATGGTTAAAAAAATAAATCACCCTCTTTAAATTCTAGTGTTTTTACATTTCTGCTTCATCATCACGTGATAAAGAAACCCCATCGGTGGATTGAGGCACTCCAGCTTCAAACTAATTCATTTCATCATCTAGTAAAACACTGCAACCTTAGAACAGAGGGTGTATTTTTCGGAGCCAGGGCTACATTTGGACTGACTTATTTACATTATTGCTGATCTGTTGTTGATTGAGGTCTGTTTTCCATCTGAACTTAAACATTCTTTAATAAAGACACTTTCTTTGGGATTCCATCCTACGTCCCGCTGTGATTAAAATATTTCAGCAATCAGACTGCTTTAACAGTTCCTTACAGTACAAAAGAAATGTCATAAAGCTGTTTCTTTAGGCACAAATGACAGCAATAAACATCTTCTACAGATCTTTCTGCTGTGTTTTGCCAGCATATAAAGTGAAGATTTGGAGGAATCCTTAATCATCCCAAAGCTTTCAGTCAACCGCTGAGGGGATGGAGTTCAACTCTGACCTTCTCCCCAGTGCTCATCATCCCGATAGTGGGATAGAAACCACTGGGTGGGAGGACCACTTCCCTTTTTCCCACCACCTTTCCATTCCTTGTGAAAAACACCTGTTCCAACACAAAAGCAGGAAAACAAGCAGTGTGAAAATGTTCAGAAAACGTACAGGTCCTTAGTTTTATATTCCTGTAACCTGACAGAAACCCACCATGACCTTCCTCCCATCTTCCCCCTCCTCTTCCTCCTCCTCGTCATTGTTTGCATACAGGTTGTTCTGGACCTCACTAGGCCTTGAAGCCACATCTAGGTCCCAGTCATCTACATCATCTGAAAGAGCCCCGTCAGGAGGAGTAAGCCAACAGCTGGATGACCAGTGAGGTGTAGCATATGAGAGAAAAACCTCACCTCCGCCGTCGATGTTGAAATCACGTGGAAACATGATCCCACAGCCCATAATGTCTCCTTCGAAGCAGCGCGGCCCAAAGGGATCCCCGACCCCGCTGCCGTGGAACAACTTCCCGTCATCTGCAATCAACAAGGAAGCTGTTAAAACTCATAGTGCCTCCTTGAGTGAGTACAGATGAGGAAAAAAGAAATAAATAAATTAGGTTTTTAATGAAAAAAGTTGATTTTAAATAGTAGTATCCGAGTCCCATCACAAACAGTCAGCATATGCAAACTTACCGGAAATCCATCGTTGTTTTCTAAGCTGTTCATTTTACTTGGATTTCTACACATTTTCTTATTTTACGACATAAACAGCAAAGTACTTGATTGGTTTTTAAATCAAAAGAAAATAAATGCTTATAAAAATCTAATCCAAATTAAAACAAGCAAAGAGTGTTTTGTTTTTGTATTTTTATTAAACCCTTAAGTTAATGACAGCATCAACACGTTTTGAGTGTCAGGCACGCCTTGCTTACATCAGTCTACAGTGGATGCCCGTCAAAGGGCATCGAAAGATCCTGTGGCGTATTTTGGCGCTGAAAATGGCGAGTTTATTCAAGCATCAAGAGTGTTTGAAGCAACAGATTCTGAAGTTGGAAAGTCTGAACTTTAGCAGTTTGATGCGTCACATCATCCAAACAGAGAAGCTTATCCAGGATGTGTCTGTGAGACGGACACTACATCCAAGCAGTTGTTAGCATAAAACAGTTGTTCTAATTAACACTTAGAACGTGGTTAAACTCCACTAGGATTATACTACTACTTCTACTTATTGTACTGCTACTTCCTCGATGACATCTGTGATTGTACACAAGAAACTGGCAAAGGAAAAAAACAGAATAGCTCCTCCAGAAGCACATCAGAGGCAACTGTACACACTTTTCTATTAAATGTTGAGACATTGGACACCATTTGTAACACTCAGAAAGCATTGGATGTGACCTCTGTGGCCGTCACAGATCAGCTGGATCAAGCAGAGATGGACTCTTTACTTCACTATCATACACTGCAACTTTGCAGTTGTAAAGTGACAAAACTTGCAACAGTTCAAGTTGCTATTCTGGTATAATTAAGGAACTTTTATAGTTTTACTTTCAGTGTCTAGAAACTCCACAGTAGGAACAAAGCCAGGCATCGCTGTCGTCAACAGTCTGGGCGAACAGAAATCAATCAAAGGCTCTAGGAAAAGAGCTGATTGACCTGCTGCGCCCAGCCTGGCCAAAATGGACCCGCTGAGCTAGTTTTCACATGAACTATTAGTAATGTTTACATCCATCCCACTGCTAACCAGGCAACAGCCTGTGCTTTCATCCAACTGGTCGCCAAAACACTTCAAACTCTGTTTTTTGTTCTTCTCTTGTGTAAGAGTGCTTTCTGTGTGATTTCATAGCTTTCAGGAAGTGAGAATTGAGTTTCATTTGTAGTGTTATTAAAACCGCTGTTAAATCTAGAATCTATAGAACATGAACAGACAGATCGGTCATGATTCACCTGCATGATAAGCTATGGACCCTTTGTTCCAGCCTGGATGTTTGTCCTTTGGGTAGTCCTGCAAATCAAAAGACAAATTAGCAAATGAAAAATAAATCCATAGAACAAAATATCCAAAGTGTCTCATTTAACCAAGTCAAGCTCTTAAATCCTTTGGAAAGGATTTATTGCTTAAATTGTATCATCATTCAACTCAGGAAGGGGTCTTTCAGGTTCAATGTAGCATCCTACAGGTCTTTTACTGGTTTAATCCAGTTAACTCCAAAGCCAACCACAATGACAGGTAGAACAAAGGGTGCTGGTTGGTTCGATCAGAGGTCATGATCCTTCATCGTTGATCATAAACTGGTCCAAACAGTGAAACAGAAACAAAACAAATGGAAAAGGGTGCAACATGTAGTCAGTAAGCGATCCTAAACACACTGGAGGCAGTGACAGTTTTTTTACTTTGCATGAAGCTTTGTTCTGAGGTTTGTTCTCAGACAAACAACCAAGAAAGGGTGAGAGGACCTCTTGGAAACGTGGATGCAGCTGCAGATGGGTTTCATGAAAGCAGAACAGTGAGGAGACGCTGTTACTACATGTTAACTTTAGCTTTGTTGATATGTAGTAAGCAGCGTAGAGAGAAATGAGATGTGAAAGAGAAAAATCCAAACATTGGTTCCTGGTACAATACAAGAGCAGCATGATATGAAATTAGTTGGTTAGCATTGTAAAAAAAATTTCTCTTTAGAGGATAATCCTGATTTCCTGTATGGAGTTATAATTAATAAATTACCCATAATTAGCCACAGTTTCACTTTCCACAGCCAGGCCTCCAGAAATCACTAGAAGAGAACCTGATGGACAACGTGAAGGAGGCTCAAAGATCTTAAATAGAATCCATCACTTCCCAAACTAAAGAACTTCAAGAACTAATGAGAAACAAGATCACTGTTAGTGATGGAGACAAATGGAGAAGTGACACCAGGAGTAGCTGAGCTACCAAAACTGCAAGAGTGCATTGAGGACTCATTTAAGAAGATACAAAAACTCAAAGCAATATCCAGAGGTCTGCAGGACTCTGTTAGCCCAGTTATGGTTATGGTTCAACTAAAAGACAAAGAATAGCAAAGAATGAAAGAGATTCAGAGTCAGAACCTTTTGATAAAAAGAAACCCAAAAACAAAATAAACATAAAGAGATTCAGACTCATTATTTAAAAAATAAGCTTTATGATACTGTTGTTGTATGCCAGTCACAACACTAGAAAATAAAATTGAATAATCATTAGAATCAAACATGGTTTGATTGCAGGATTAACTGGACAGTTTGCTCTACGAATGAAGCAAATCTGGTCTCTGTCAGAACATTTTTTTAGTGGCCTAGTCAAAGTCTGGACTTACATCTGACTGATATCCTTAACTTTGATCATGTGGTTGCACTAAAACAAACCAGCAGGAAAGAGTGGAAGAAAAACTTCAATGATTGGCCAAGGACCTCAGAGGGAAATTACTATTTATAAA
Source organism: Jordanella pulchra (assembly GCA_034780135.1). Classification (NCBI taxonomy): domain Eukaryota; kingdom Metazoa; phylum Chordata; class Actinopteri; order Cyprinodontiformes; family Cyprinodontidae; genus Jordanella; species Jordanella pulchra. The sequence goes on from JAUZNJ010121299.1 coordinate 9,948, forward strand.
GGTTTGGGGTTTTTCTTAATAAATAATCATTCAAAACAACATTAATATTTAGTCACATTATCCTAAATCGGCAAACAAAAGAAGAAGAAATCTGTTAAGGGCAATGCTCTGGGCATGAAAGGGTTTGTTTCCAAGTGGAAACTAGAACCACATCAGCAGAGAGTTGTAACAGCTCGGTCAGAAATGAGGGGCACAGCAAGGCAGAACAAACTCACCTAAAGCCAAAGAAGAGAGCACTGGAAGGTAAGAGTGAAATCCACTATAAACAATTGCTCATGTATCCCTAAAACCACTTGGCTCATGTTACTCTGCAAGTAAAAAAAGATGCCTTTGTTTTGATTTTTACAGCAGGAGGTAATGCTTCCCATCAGCAGACTGATGTGCCTTACAGGAGAAGCAGCAAGGAATCACCATCTGATGGATTTATAATTCCTCAACTAACCGCAGACACGGCAAGAAAAACAATTCCTGGAAAATAATCGGCCAAATGACAGAGCCCCATTCTCTACACCATCTGACCTGAGGGGATAACATGCCCGCACAGAGTAACTAAGAGCAGAGGAGACGTGGTGATCTGAGCTCCGGCAGCGTCTGTGGCAGTAATTCATCATTTCCTAGGCTGTGGCTGCTATCGCAGCTGGCAGAGCAGCACTGTGGCTCTGATGACTGATGCTCAATCAAAGCCAAACAGTTGAGAATAGCAAGCGAAAGCATGCAGCGACATCACATGTCAAAACCTTCCTATATACACACACACACACACCTGATGCTGTTAACTGCCCCCTCAGCAATTACTTCAGCATTTTATTTATGTTATAACAGGACGTGCTCAATGTTAGCGATGATTTCATTTCAGATGAATGACTGCAAACATTCAGGCTTATTTTCAAAATAAACATCACTTAACACCATTTTATAAGTGGAAAAATAATATACCTCTTTTAATGTTTTCTCCTTACAACCATATTATTCATGAAATAAATCACCTATCAGGTCTCATGTCTTTGCCAAAGTTGCCATTTTGAACTGTTAATCCTTTGCATGGAGAATAAACATTTCACTTTTTTTTTTCAGTCAAAAAACCAGACATGAGGGTGAAATGAGCCAATATTTATTCAGTCGTTAGCTTTTCCTCTTTCTGCTGTCCATCAATTAGACTGGAAACACTGACAGCAGAAGTGCAAATGAGGGAGAGGGATGCTGAGGTGTTTGAGGAAGTAAGGATGCAAGTGATGGATTAATGAGTTCATCTAAAGTTGATTCATCTTATTTATAGATTAACAGTTTATTAATAAGAGGCCATTTTCTTAAGAACTTAGCTTTTTCTTATATAAAAAGTATTTTTTTTTCTTTTTACAATATACAGAAGTTTTAAAAGGTTTGTTGCTATAGTTCAACAATTTATGCAGGCCATAGTTGACTAAAAGCATAGGGTTTTACCCTGCGTGCCAGCCCCAGGGCGATGTAACACTTCTCTCCAGCATCTTGGATCTCCAGCTCAAAGTAGTGGAAGCGAGGGTTGAGAGGTCGACGGGCCTGAGCCAAGCCTACATCCACAATGCTCTTTCCTTTCCCCGTGTACTCCAGCAGCTGTGGGGGGGGACAAATACAGAGCAACATCAACTAAAACCCATCTGTTTATCTTAAATCAACCAATTAAAAGTTGCAGAGATCATAACCTTTATTTCAATAAAAAAAAGAAAGAGAAGAAAAAAGCCTTTAGGATGACTTTTGTGAGATAGTGAAGTAACTTAATAGGCTACGAATGCTTACTGTTTAAGATGACAAATGTTATAGTTTTCCGTTACCTGAAGCAGAAATATTGTGTCAGTTATACAATGAGATCAAATAGGATGTAATTTGTTTGCTTTCCGTGTTTAATTATTCAGACCAATAAAGATTTAACCTAAAAAGGCAGACTGATGAGCCATACGTAAAGCTAACTGTTAGCTTCCACCAGCCTGCAAGGAAGCATTTGTTTCTCTCTATGGTGACATTAGGCATTTCTCTAGAAATAAGGGAACTACTGTCCTGTTGAAACACATAAGCTGGAAACACATTTCAAAAACGTAGCCCCTACATTATTCCATCCATCTAGTGCTGTTCACTAGTATTTCCAGCAGCAAAACAGCCCCACAGCATAATACTAACACCACCGTGCATCACATTGAGCTGTGCTCTAAGGTTTTAAACATTATCTCATCCTAAGCTGCTTTGATTCTGGGGATTTGTTTGATCCCTTCCAAAGGCCTAATATTTAGCCTGCTTGATCCATGTGTGTTTAGGATTGGTTTCTGTTAAAGTATGAACCACATGACCCTAATTATTACCCACAGGTGAAATGATGAGGAATTTGGTTACGTTGTTAAAAAAAAAGAAGAAAAAACTCACAATAAACTGTATTAACAACTGAAAAGAGCAAGAGGACAAGTAGTTGTGTTTCGCTTAAAGATTCCTTTTTATTCCACCATAACCTAATTTTATGAAACCTTTTTATCTATAAAGGATGTCTTTTTTCATGCATTTACACTAAGCTGGGCCATTTATAGTCGCAGCGTTGCTTCTACTGCTGTGATCTGGGGATCTCTGCCCAGTGCAGCAGCAGTGACTCCCCAACTCTGTGATAAAAGAGAAAAAGCAGAGCTCTGTCTGGGATCACTGGTATTATCTGAAGTCCATCTAATAAATGGAGGTCTCACTGCTGCTAAGCTCTGAAACTGAATTCTAAGCGTTTCTAAGTTTGTGAGAAAGCAAAGATCTGACTTGTAGGAAGAATAAGCAGCAGACATTTGATGTGTTCTCAAAAACCGATGACTGATAAACAATCCAGGAAAGTTAAGATTATTCAAAGGTTTAATTATTTCTAGAGGGCTTTAATGCTTGATTATCTCTATGCGTGAAGACATTTATAGCAATAGTTGGTGCTTCCTTTAATTGGACGCTTCCCTAAAACGTTATAAAACATACACCAAACCAAACAATGTCTTCTACTTTAAACAAATTGTTTCAGGGGCAGTATCGTGCTAATCGAGAAGAAAAAGAAGCACAATGAGGAAAACAAATAAATAAATAATTCAGTCATATTGATTAGCCAGGACAAAAATCAGATCGATCATTCTCCTACGATACGATTCACAACACTTTGCACAAGACTGTATACATTTTGTTCAGTTCATTCTTTTTCATAACCTGTAGTTTTTAATTTAGGATCCCAAATCCATATGACTAATTTGAACAAAAAATTACTTTTTTTTCAGCTCTTTTATATAGTTATATAGTTTATTTATTACCTAAACCTTATACAGACCTCCTTGTACCTGGTAGCCAAGCAACATTTCGTTGTTTTGTACTATGACAATAAAAGAAGTCCAAGTCTAAATGAGGACCTTTCAGCTCAGATTGTCGCACATTTTACTGTCTGCATGTTGAAGTTAATGTTCAGTCAGCATTTTTATTTTATGATGTATTTACTTTGACCATCTTTTAAGTTAGGAAGTAAATATTCAGCAAAAATAACTTTACTAGAACCAGATCCCAATGAAGCTGACATTTATGTTAATCTACTTAAAAATAGGCTGTAGCTTGGTAAAAATATCACAATAAATAAACAGCTATGCAGATTATAAAGTGACCATCCAGTAATGATGGCTATTACAGTCACACTTCTAATCAGTCTTTTATTTACAGTAGAAAGCACCAAGGTCTACTCCAATTTACAGTTTAGAAAAAACTATTTGGCAAGGGAACAAAAACGGATAAACTTTATTTAACTAACGTCTGAGCAGACATCTTTAAAAAGGGTCAACTTCTCAACCTCATAGTTTTATTATTATAAAATAGGATTATTATTATTATTTAAAGCACAGTTTTTGCAACCAAGTTGAAGGAAACATTCGTCCCTGGAGTTTGAAAAACCATTGCAATGCTAATAGTTGAAATGGTCAGGGTGTATCGACGACTCGGTTCACTGGATCAGAGATATTCAGCTTATGTGCCACCTGATTTCCTCTCTTAATGATGTGCAGACCCAGAATAAACAGAGTGCTGCTTGTGTGTTGCAGCCATTTAATGGTATATGCCTGGCGCTGCAGAACTCAGACAAAAGCACTTCTGAGCAACTTTATTAACATGTTGTTTAGATCTAGGGATTGCTTACCATTACTCTATGTATGGCCTTATTTTAATGGGATATACTGTATCCAGGCAAAGTTTGGAAAAAAAAGCTGACAAGTCAGAGAAAAAGAAGTGGAGCTTTTTTAGGGGATAAAACAATAACCCAAGCTTTAAACACCTCAGAGAGATATGATCATATGACATCTGAAAATGGAAAGAGTTATGGATCACTTATACTGACAGGCCTTACAAGGGGAGCATTAATCAGAGAGATCCAAAGCTCAGGTGTGACAATCAGCTGACAAACAGCACTCCACAGATTTAGTCTTTAGGGAAGAGTGGGGAAAAAAGCCCCAGAAAAATATCTCAAATGTTATAAATAGCTTGAGGATTTTAAATTATTCAGAATCAGACTTAGAACATGTGTGAAGCTTTTAACATCTTGACTTCAGTTAAAGAATCAGCAGAATGAATGAACTTCACCCATTCATTCAACAACACTTAAATTATATATTCAGTCTAATAATGGAAAGAGTAATAATATATTCTTTACTCTTTTTATCTTCATGTTGAGGTTTGTCTTCCTCTAAGTCAACGTCACATTTTCTTAATTATTATCCAACTGTTAGCTCCCAATCCCAACAAGTGTTTATTAAATACACTCATTCAGAGAAATGCACTTCTTCCCATTCGGGGAAGAGCTGAGATTTCACCCACTTACCGTGCCGGTAACTTTGACGTCATGGAGACGGCTCCAGTCCTCTTCATGACTGTCAACAATCATCTGTCCATCATCATCCTCCACCCTCCATTCAGCGTTCAGGTCCAGAACCACCTCTTCCCCTAATGAGTGCATCCCCACTGCTGGGTAAAGGTCATCGGATGCTGGGATCTCAACACTGCCAATCTAAGCCAAGGTTTGGAGACATCTTTAGGTAAACCTCATATAAGAGCAAAAGGAAGATGATGTGAAGTATGGGACACTTACTTCTTCACCGTTCTTTGTAAAAAACACTGTAATCTGTCCATCATCGGAGTCAAATGATATTCCACAGCCGATTTTGTCTCCTCTGCAGCACTTGGCACCAAACTGCTGTCCAACCGTGCTCCCGTTATAGAGCCTGTAGGGAGGACACAGGTGTATAGTAACTAAAGTACATTAACTTTATTACAGTACTTAATGATTTATCAATACTTTTACTTAAATATTAATTTCTTTTATTTCTCTAAAGGGGTACAAAACTTATTATAGTTATACATTTTATTGTAAATAAAAATAAACCCAAGTTACCTCTAAATTATTGACGGTTGCAAACTGGAGTGAAACATAATTTGATTTTTCTTCCAAGTTATTTTGACATAATTCACTTTAAGACAATGTGGACAATGTGGCAGCTGGATGCATACATCTACACGCCATTCTCAGGTCTTATGCACTGCACTGTTTGAAATACCATGTTTTATTAGAGCTAAAGAGGGTTTAAATAAAAAGTCTACCTTCATTGCCTTTACCAAAGTAAATAGACCAACAAAAAACAGTATATTTCTTCTATCTGTTTACCAAAATAATTGGCACTTTTTATCTATTTTCTTACTTTTACTTTAGTATTTTTTGTATCACTGACTGAGGAAAAATTTTCCCAAAATGTGCAATGACTAGAAAAAGAATAAATACTTCTTGAGCCCGTCACAAGCTGGATAGAAAACATCTGTGAACATCAGTTTTCAAGTCAGATATGTAATATCTGCAGCCTCTGATGCTTTTACTGCCATAAAGGCCAGACATGTGGATTGCAAGACTAACAGTTGTTCAGTCAACAGGTTCTCACAGCTGAGCTGTAGATCTTTGCAGCTACCGATACTATGAACCTTTGGCTGCTGCTCGGATTAAAGATCTCTGTGCTTATTGGTGAGTTCGGCATGCTGGTCATGTCGTGATAACTTTTTAAGCTGTGCGGTACCCTTACCATTTTAAAATGCTCACTGAGCAGAGTGAGAGGTTCAAAGCTGGGTATCATTTTAAAACCTTATCATAATTTAAACTTCTCCTCAACTTCCTCCCTGTCAGCTGATTTTTTTTTTTCTTGATCTTCCGTGATGCTGCTTGCTTACTAATACCCTTCAACAAACCTCTGATCCATCTGGATATAAAATGAGAAAAGAAATAAGCACAAAGCCAATTCAAATGCTAATATTAAGCCCTAATGAGGTGACTTCTAAAAGTATTTGGTTGAACAGGTTTTCATTTACTGCTAATCGGTGCTGAATCTCAATGATCACCACAGTTACAATTTTTATTTCTAAAAACAAAACAAACAAACATCACTTTTGGCTATACTGTGGAAAAGTTACACAAACACAATCCTTAACCCGAGTTATGGAAGAGAACAAACAATCACAACACATCTTAAAGATTAAACAGATAATCATGACGTACTTGCCATCATCGGCATGAAAAGCTACAGAGTGAGGGAGCCAGCCAGGCTGATGTTCCAGGTTGTGGGACTGAGGCACCAAACCAACAGCAATCATCCCTCTCACTCCTGTATCATTGACAGTCACCTGGGAAGAGAAGGAAAACTCCAATGTTACATGATGAGCACATGCTGAGAGTTAAAATGCCCTCTATGTGGGAATATATGTTTATACCACTTTGTTGAGCTACACATTGAATAAGAGAAGCTAATCTTAGCGGGTTTATTAAACAATTGCAGGGAGAATCCTTCACCTCTATTTTTTATAGAACTACACAGATCACATTATTATTATAGATTACATTTCCGTGGCGCATTCGTAAAAAAACAAAACAATCTGAATCATGTTTACAGTGAAAGAATGAAAGTTGGCTTTAACAGCTGCTGTCATAAATACTGACCACACGAGATCGTCCTGAGGGAGCCCTTCAAGAATTTAAAGTTCAACTCATGGAGACGAGGAAGAGGAAAACTTTTAGTTCTTTCCCATGACCTCATTTCACCACTGGTTCCAAGGAAGCTACAAGTATGAAAGGCCCATGTTTCCCAGTAACAAAATCTACAATCAGATCTACAATCAGCTCACACCTATCATTTCCTGACATATTTGTTGAGTTTTCTGGCTCCTGCGGCACAGCTCCTCGACAGCTGAGTCACGGGAATAGACCGCCTGTAGGTTTCAGGGGTGAAACACGTCAGACCATTCAGGATGTAATTGGAAGGCAGGTTTGAGCATGGCGAACTCAGAAACGCTCAGATGTTTGGCATCTACATTACAGAGAAATGCACTGAGAAACCACAATGATGACTCAGATAACTAAGTCATAAACGCCCAAAGGTCGAAAATTACAGCTCCACTTTATCTTTACATCTTTATACTGTAAATGTAACTTCAGCATTTCTTGTTTTTTAAGAATTTCAATACATCTCATTGGTTCTCTGGATGTTACGTAAAGTATTATGATTTAAATCCATTAAAGTCATTCAGGTTTGAGATCAGAACCATCCATCCATCCATCCATCTTCTCCCGCTTCATCCCATCAGGGTCGCGGCCAGTGCCTATCTCCGGCAGACTATGGGCGTAAGGCAGGGTACTCCCAGGACAGGACGGCAACGCATAGACACACACAAAGACGTACAACCATGCGCGCACACACTCACAGCTAGGCACAATTGAGAGATGCCAATTAACCTAGCAGTCATGTTTTTGGACTGTGGGAGGAAGCCGGAGTACCCGGAGAGAACCCAAGCATCCACGGGGAGAACATGCAAACTTCATGCAGAAAGACCCCAGGCCGGGATTGAACCCAGAACCTTCTTGCTGCAAGGCAACAGTGCCACTGTTCCACCGTAGAGCCCAAGATCAGAACCATGCTGGCATAATTTAGGGTCTTCCATTATGGTATCATGTGTTTGTTCAACACCACAAAAAGTTAAAACAACAAGGGTTAACAAGAGCTTTAACTAGCTAATAAGTTCAGCTGTGTGAGTAAGACACCAACTGCATTTATACTTAGATCATATAAATCGTGCGAAAGTGGTTTCACAAGTTCTGCAGCAGCAGATACGGTTCTGCTCAGAAGTTTTCACACACTCACCATCAACATTGTGAATTTTTTGTTGTGGACTGTTAATAGATAGACATAATCTATTACAGACTCAGAGTCCAAATTACATAACAAGAAAAAGATGAAAAAAGAATAAAAACCACAATAAAAGAACGACTCCAATAAAAGCATGTAATAAAAGCATATTTCTGACATTTTTTTTCTACAAAAATGAGATGATTAGAACAGAAATAAGATGGAAAATGTTTGATTTTAATGAGAACTTTCCCCAAAAACTAAAATGCATTTATTAACCAACAGCTGACTGCAGACGTAGCTTTACTCTGCAGTAATCTGTTTTTTTGTTGTTTTTTTTTAAATCAAATATTTGAGAGCTGGTGTCCTGCTCTCTTGCCCACAACACCAAAAAAACCTCAAGATTTAAACAGCATACAATCCAGTTGTAAAGCGCTAATGTTTGAGTCAGCAATGTTGAAACAGTGGCACATCTTAGAGCTGCAGGACTCTGACGCTCTAGAACTGGAGTAGGAGACCACTGCTCTTCATTAACCACAAAAGTTTTCAACAGGAAGACATTGTAAAACTAAAAATACATTTCCCAAAACACAAGAAACATTCATATCATAGTTGCATAGTTCAACTCGATAAATGACCAGAAAACTAAGGTTTGCAAAGAGGGAATGAACAACACGCCTCTAGAATTATTTCCTTTGGATAGTGTTATTAGAAACTCAGAAACAAAGTAGAGAGTAGAGTCATGGCAACGGGGCATCCTCTGGAGTCACCGAGTACACCGTGAACTTCTCAGTTTAGCAAATTATTCTAGACTCCATCTGTGCAACAGCAAAGCACAGCTGAAAATAGATCAAGCAACTGAACCCAAAAACAGCAGCAAGTCTACAGTGGGGAGAACAAGTATTTAATCCACTGTTGATTTTTCAGGTTTTCTCACTTGCAAAGCATGTAGAAGACTGTAATTTTTATCATAGGTACTCTTCA
>JAUZNJ010121310.1:2403-19102 GCA_034780135.1 Jordanella pulchra
TCCTTCTTAAAGCCAGCTGACTGGCAGTGTGAGATTACTCAGTGATCCTTTCAGCTGTAGAAAACATTGATCACTTCATACCTTTAGCATCTCATTGAAAGGAATAAAACGTATGAAGGCCACGCTAAGCTGTTTTGGAAAGCATAACATTTTAAAACTTTGCATGCCTTCTTACCAGTAACGTACCCAACCTAGAGTCTAATGGAATCTCTCTTATATTTCCTTCTGTAGGGTAGCTCTGTGTTGGGGTCTCCCTTCCTGAAGGGTTTTTTGGCCGGCTATGTGGTGGCCAAGCTGCGCTCGTCCGCCTTCCTGGGAGTGCTGCTGGGAACTCTCACCGGCATTTATGCAGCTCAGAACTACCAGGTGCCAAACATCGAAAGGACCGTTAAAGATTATATGAGCACAATGAAAAAGGGGCCAAAGTAAATTAGGCTGACCTGCTGTAGATGACAAAGAAGAAGAAGTGCTCTTGGAGGTACTGGAACTGAACGACCTTCTTTTAAGTGGAATTCCACGGGGAACCTAAAGACCAAAGACTCGAGTCGCTTTCATTGTTGCTTTGGGTTCAGTTTAAAGCTGCTGCTTTCGTTTCTTAGTCTCCACAGATGGACGTCTCTGTGCCTGCGAGCTTTTAAGTTTGTTTCTGAAGATTTAGTGCCCAGACTATATTTAAGTTAAGGCCTTTGGATTATAATGTGCATCACAGTCAGAAGCTGCTCCTCATGCATCCCACAACTTCTCTGTTTAGTTTAAAAACACTTTTATTGTCAGGATTTTATCATCCAATTGTGTTGGAAATAATATTTAAGAGAGATTGACTGAAATTATGTTGTTTTTTTTCTTGCACTGAGGTTAAGTTTTGTTACAGCTAGTGTTTATTTTGTGTAATCCTAAAATGATTGTAATTCAGAATGTGGGGCATCGATCCCCAGCGAGGATGAAGAGACTGTGGGTGAGGAGGGTTAAGTGGGCTTTCCTCCTGGGCCTGATGGTGCTCATCTATGGCTCTCATGCACCGCTCATCACTCTCACCAAAGTAGACGATAAAGTCCCGTTCAACGCCTCCTCCTGCGTCCTCATGATCGAGTTAGCCAAACTCCTCACCTCCTTGCTGAGCTTAGCTCTCACAGGCTTCACACTGACCCCACCATGTCCTCCACGCCTGCTCCTGGTGGCCCCCTACGCCGTCCCCGCTGTGCTCTACGCCCTAAACAACAACCTGGTTGTGGTCATGCAGGCCTACATGGATCCCAGCTCATTCCAAATACTCTCTAATCTCAAAATAGCTTCGACTGCGCTGCTGTACTCCGTCTGTCTGGGGAAGAGGCTGCGGTCCGCTCAGTGGTTCGCTTTGGGGCTTCTAATGGCGGCGGGGGGCTTCCACAGCTACAGCAGCCTGGAACTACGGGGTCCTGAAGTCCATGAGGGTCAGAGGCTCCACATCACACCTTGGGGGCTTTTTCTAGTACTGGTTTACTGCAGCGTTTCAGGACTGGCTGCAGTTTACACAGAGAGGATGCTGAAGAGCCAGAAGCTGCCCCTAAGCATTCAGAATTTCTACCTCTATATGTTTGGAGTGGTGATCAACGGGTTGTCCTCGCTCTCCTCCATGGGAGGCGACAGGAGCTTTCTGGAGGGCTTCTCTGGGCTGGTTTGGGTTATCATCGCAGGGCAGGCGGCAAACGGACTTCTGATGTCTGTGGTGCTCAAACACGGCAGCGGGATCACCAGACTGTTTGTCATTTCCTCCTCCATGCTGGTTAATGCGCTGCTATCCTGGGCCATTTTAGGCTTACAGCTCACCCCTTTGTTCCCTCTACCCTGTGCTCTGATTGGACTGGCAGCTTACCTTTATTATAGATAAGAGAAGCTTCAAAGGAGCTCCAAACAAAGGCTGCCTGTTGCGCTGCTTCGCTTTTGAGATTCTTTCAATGGTGCAGAAGTATCCACAGCTCTTGATCTTTTTCATATTTTGTCACATTAAACCTTAAAGTTCAATGAATTAAGTGTGATAAACCAGAACAGAGTAGCGCAGAGTTGTGAAGTGAGCAGAAAATGATACAAAATTGTTTTATTATTTATTGTGCTTATCTCTACTTTAAACCATTTTTTTGCTCCACATCTTGCTCAAACTCAGATGAAAAACATCTATTGATGACATTCTTTTCTTAATCTTGCCACATATCAGATCTGGACTTTGACTAGACCATTAAAGTACATCAGTCTGGTTTGATTTAAAATGTTCTATTGTGGTTAATGGCGGGATGTTAAGGATTGGAGAAAAATATCTCCAGTCTGAACTCTTCTGAAGCCTCTAATATATTTATTTCCATCTGTTCTCACACAAACTCTGACCAGCATCCCTGTGGTCACTAAAGGAAAAAAAACCAGCATGATTTTTGCAGCATGTGTTACTGTGGGAACGGTGTTTATAGAGTGTTGTGCAAATGAAACCCTGACGCATCTTCGCTGTTCTTCACAATGCTGTTTGTTCTCTAACAAGCCTCTGAGGCTTTCATAGAGCAGCAGGATTACTTCTGAAGGATTTGATCTAGAAATATATTTTGTAAATGACCTGAATACGAATCCATACTGAGATTTTTTAGTGCCGTTATCATTTTTCCTCCACTTTACAATTCTGCAGTACTTTGTTCTGATCCAGCACATAAAAAAAACACTGTAGGTGGAAACTGAAGCACAACAAAGCAGAAAATATCAAGGGATACAAACACTTTTGCAAGGCACCATTTTTGCTTTTAGTCCTATTTGCCTTTTTGTTTTCTGCCTTCTGAAACCAAACTTTTTTCTTATTTCCTAAAGATGTAGAGATGTCACCTGTGGGTCAAAGAAAAGGCTGAAAACATGAATCAAATGCTGATTTCTTTTTATTTATTTTTTTCAAATGTTACACTGCACACTGTTAAGAACCTTTAATCTGTATTGTATTTTACCAACAGTGTCGGGGATAAATTGTTACATCCTGTGTTTAATGACCAATACATTTTCTGAACCATTTATCATCACGTGTTTTCATGTTTCAGTCAGAGGATGCCTCTCAATGCTGCTGGTTTATCAGGTCAGTCACAGGATCTCCTCGCACAGCTAGAGCATCTTTCATCTCCCCCAGGGCTGCAGAATGAGGCAAAACTGAAGCATTATTAAAATTTCTCTGCAGTGACATTATATAAGCAGCCGCTGAGAAACTGACCTTTTTGAAGTTGCTTGTTCTCAGCTTGCAGCTGCTGGTTCTGAGCTGACAGGTAGATGGCATCCTGCACAGCTTCCAGCAGCACGCTCCTATATCTGCCCTCTGAAATCTTCCTCTGCTCCTCACTAACTTCACGATACACCCTGAACACCTGGAAAACAGCAAAAACCAAGTTTGAATGGGCGTTTGTAGGAGTAGTTAATTATTAGTTTCAACAGAACTTATTGAATGTTTGTTTCTCTAAAATTGCTTTTCTCTTGTTTGGTGTTTTTTGGATTAGTTGATTGAGTTCTCCAATTTACCAAACAGGGGCCTCTAGTGTCCGATGGAGCCATAAACCTCCACATCTCCTTATGCTGATCGCTCACTGCTGAGGGGTATTATAACTCTTTAAACAGAATTTGTTGCAGGTCTTCTAATTATGAATGTAATCAGTCTAACTCAGGGATCTGCAACCTTTTAAATATAAAGAGCCATTTTAGCTGGTTTAGTAAAAGTCGTTTAGAGAATCAAAATATTACATGACCCTTTAATAAAACACAGCTTATTGTTTTAGGTAAATGTCTGCCATACGAAAGGTGTTGCTATCTCAAGCAACCAGCACTTTTTATGTATTATTAGCTTTTCAAATAAAGAAAAATAAAACGCAATTTATAAAGATGAAGCATTAATCCTTTTCTTTAGGGTATTATTTGATGTTTGATTATAAAAAAATTCACAGTCTATTGATTTTAATACTAGTATTTATTATAATATAGTAATTTCTACTTTATATCATTTTAGCCACTAATAACAGGCATTGTAGAGGGTGTAAAGATTCACATGCAGCTCTAGAGGCAGGTCGCACACCCCTGGTCTAGCAGCACCACTGTGACGTAAAAGGTTACAAAAGTGCAAACCGACCCAGAGCTTATTGTATCAGTAGAAAAGGTAAATAAAAGTACTTGTAGGTTTCAATATGAACCGTTTGAGAATCATTATAGAAATGGAAGAAGTTTTTAGTTTAGATTCAATACAGAATAAAGAAAAAAAGCAAAAAAACAACAAAACTTTAAGGTGATAGCTTTAGGTCTGATTTCTAACCTTTTCAACAGGTGCTTTTGACCCTGCAGTTTGGTTTCATAAACATCCAGAGGATACAGTCCTAAAGGCTGCTCTGCATTGTGACCCAATGTATCATATTTTCTGAGCTCTCCATCTTGCTGCTGCCTGAATCAAAGGCCTTGTAGCTGGTGGGTTTTTTTTTCTTATGCAAATATTTTACTAACCCAATAAACACCATACTTTGTTGGCTTTAGTTTGAACCCAATAAACCCCCACCTGCAGGCTCTCCTCCCTCAAACAATGCAGCTCTGTTTGGTGTCTGTGATGCTGATCCCGAAGGTCGCTCTCCGCCTGCTGGGCCTCGGCACGAAGAGCCTCTATGTGCATCAACAGGATCTGCCTCTCTCTGCTCAACACCAGCAGCTCCCTCTGAGGGCTTTCTGTCTGCTGGAGCAATGAGTAAATACTGTGGTTGCAAGAAAAAAAAAAAACAGCGTTCGTTTGGAAGCGCGGCCCGTTCCCGCACCGCCATAAATTCAGACTTGCGTTTATTCAAACTGACTCAGCCTTTTTTAGCTGAGATGGATCATAAACAGAATGTTAAACAACAGGGTATCTCATTATCTCACCGGTGGCTGCTCCTGCGCCAAGTCTCTCTCCATCTTCGCCACCTCCTCCTGAATTAATCTCGTGTGATCCTCCTTAAGTTGCCTCCTCCGCTCCTGTGCTTCATTGTATTCCAACTGAGACTAATCATTAAATTGACAAAATAAACGTCTTAGTGTGTGCTGCCCACTAATCCAAGCATAAACCTTATTTAGATGTTGAAAACACTCTGGACTAAGCCGTGTAAATGTGTTATTAGACTAGAAAGTTGCACGTATAAAGCTTTCTGCAAATAGTTACCCTCAGAAGCAGTAATTACAGCTGTTTCCAACAATTTCTCTAAATTTCTAACTAGATCCTGATGAGGAAGGTTTAACGAGAGGTAGCCCACTACTTACAGGAGAAGAGTGAATGTTATTAAAGAGGCTTAAGTTTCTGAAGTGGAGAAAATGGTATTGGAAGGGAAATGAGTAAATGAAACAAAGATTTGCTCAGGGTTTATATTTGAAGTTGAGCTCTAGGGATTTTCTCCCATCTCTCCCTTAATGCTCTTATCAACGAATTAAACTGTTTACAGTTGGGGGGGAAAAAAAATTTCAAACTGACGTGAAAGTTTGCAGCATTAAGAATAATTTTTCGACCCCTACTTAGCTCATAGAAGTATGTTTGATGAAGGTGTAGCTGTCCTTTTGTCATGTTTAAACCCATCTAAACTTTATTAAAGGGTGGAGTTCAGGCACTGTAGCCCAAAACAAGAGAAGGAAGGAAAACTTGCTGTATATGTTCCTTCTGTATTTGGGGGTCTGAACATTAAATTTAAAATTAGATTAACGTCTCTGAAAGTAAAAATTACGAGTCGGAAAGTCAGAGTAACACAACGATACCCCCCCTGCTGCATTCAAGGTGGCTGCTGCTTGCATCGACAATCGGGCTGGACAATTTATGCCATTTGCAATATCATCACAGTTTCAGTTTAAACAACATTTAGACACAAGTTTTCTCACTCTTGCTCTTTAAATGGTCCTAACATGCATTAAGTGGCTTTACTGCAACACAGATGTGAGCTAAAAGTAAGACTTTTTACATGACATTTCCAGTCAGTCATAGATGCTCTACTGTTAAGTGTTCACTAGACAAGATGTTTCAACACTGTTTATGTAAAAACACTGCAAGGTACGTACAGTATTAGCGTCTATAAGTGGGAACTTGAAGGCTATTACCGCTGAGATTATGTGACTCTGACTTCCTCTGCGTTTTAACGGGACGCAGCTTTATTCATGGACAAGACCAAGCAGACAGACAGTGAGGCGAGGTCCTGTAGCATTGATCAATGACTTCCAATGAGTATCCCTTTTTGTGTAGTCTAAAATTAGACCTAATTAAAAAAAAGCACTCCTATGGAAGGTATAACCATAGTGCCCACTGCGATGTGAGGTAGAGGTGGTGTCATGCTGTGGGGTAAACACAGAAACTGTCTTTGTTTAAAACCAGAAAAGACCTTGCATATTCTTCTCATTATTTCACATAATTGTGATACTTAGGTTTTTCATTTTAAAGCCTCAGGTACACAGACTATTATCTCAAGGTATCAAGGTTTGATATAGGCAGCTGGTGATGGTGATAAATGGAGTGTATATATTTTTTCCCCCCTTAAGATAATTTCCAAAAGCCATCTAGAGTAAAACACAAACTGAGTTCTGAATACTTTCAGCTCAATCAGCAAACTGCATAGAAAAAGCAGAATCTGAGACAATGTAGACTGCATTACTTGTTGAGAGAGTTGAGACTCTCCTAAAACAGTCCCGTTCTCCAGTGTTTCTTTTCTGAGGGCTTCTTTCAGCTGTTGGATTCTGGTCACCCTCTCCTGGACCTTTTCTGCACTTCCTTTACCTTCTGAAAATACCAGACACATATCCAGCACCTAGTCATCGTTTTTCCTTATAGATTATTTAAGGTTTTGAATTAAAACATGCTACCTTTCATGTGCTCCTCCATTTCCTGTCTTAACCTTTCTTGCAGATATTTAGCTGTTTCCATTCTATCTTTATGATCCACAAGGCAATCTAAAGAAAACCTCTGGGGGCTGGTTGATGATTTCTGTCAAGTTTAAGAAAATATGGACCTGTTATTGAGAAGAAGTATAGTTTAATGATTGTACATTTAGGGAAAAAGACCCAGACCTTAATGCTGACTTTTATCTTCTCTGACTCCTCTCTTCTCTTCTCCCATGACTGATTTTTCGCTATCTATTTTAGAGATGGTAGAAGGAACTTTTATTAAGACTTCATTGGAAGTTGTAGCTTTCGTTGTATTGCGTTTACCTTTAGATTCTGAGTCAGCTGAGCTAACTTATAAATGTTTTCAACCTCCCTTTCGCCCAGCAGCATCACATTTTGTAGCTCCACGATGCTTTGACGAAGCTCCCGCTCTGTTCTCTTTGGGTTCCAGTGAACAGAAGTGGGTTTAGTAACTAATCCTCTCACTTTCTGAGCCAAATGTAAAGCAGATTTAGTTTCATCATCAAGGAAACCTGAGAAGAAGTAATATCCAAAGTCAGATTTAATTAACCTTCCTCTCCACTCTGTTCGTTTTGCTTGTTTTACCTTGAGAGGTGATGCAGTAAATGAGGAATGTTCTGTTGTTTCCTGTAAGTGCATCTTTAAGCAGAGCTTGAAGGAGGTTGTCACCGACTGAAGAAGGAGGATTTTGGTCAAGAATCTTCAACAGCGGGATGACCCTGAAAAAAAGAAAATTAGTTTATATTGATGAGTCTGATATTAAATGAAGTAACAGCAAGTCAGAAATGTTTTTTTTACCAATCAGTTATTCCTGTTTAATAATGACTTCTTAGTTGTGTTTTTTATTCTTATATTTGAACTTAAAGACGCCAGGATTAAGTAAACACAGACCGGCAGAGTTTAGTGACAGCTGAGGTTCCTGTTTATAAAGGAAAGCTGCAGGACGTTGCATTGAGCTCAAAAACATTGTGTATGTTTTTATATGGGGGCATTCTTGTTGCTAGTTTTGACTGGCAGAGGCTTTCAATTTAATAGAAACGCAAGATGACAAAATAAAGGTTTTTGTGTTGGCTTTATTTCTAAGCACCCAAATACAATCGCACAGTGAAAGAAACTAGCTGTCTTTTATAAGCAACCTACCCTGAGTGCTTTATGATAAGATGCAGTGAAATGGGATAATAAGAAAACAAGAAATCGATCAAATTTACATAAAACCAACTCAATAGCTATAAATTATTAACAGAAACACCAATCCTAACAATTTAACTAATCTTTAATATAACTCTTTCTAGCTCTGCCCTCTTTATCCCAGCGGTTTGCTCCAAGAGCTTTGAAGAAACACCTGGAGAATGCCCCCTGCTTTTGAATTAGACACGTACGGTGAAAAACGAATGAGTTAAACTAAAGAATTAAACTAACCTATTATCTGAACTATCTTTATACGGAGAAGATGGCAGTACCCCTGCTTTAAAGGATTGTCATTAAAAATGTCTAAAAAGAGCAACAATAAATAACTCGAAACAACTCAAATGTCTGTAACTTAACCAACCCAGAGGTGGGAAGAGTCCTCAAACATCGTACTGAAGTAAGAATAATAATACTTGATGATATTTTTATTCAGGTAAAAATAAAAAGTAGCCAATGAAGAAATGACTAAATAAGAGTAAAAAGTATTTTCATAAAAAGGCTACTTGAGTACTGAGTAACTCATCAGAACATTTGATGTTTAAAATAATCGAATAAAAACAGACTAAAATGTTAAGTAATGTCCAAATGTCCAAAATCCTTAAAATAGTGTCATAAAAAAACACAATTCCTGGCAGAAGAAACACTTTTCCAAACCAATTTTCTTTTTTTACAAAAAACTTTTGAAACCAGTAACTTCCATGGCAATATTTACTCCTTACCTCCTTAAAAAAAGAAAACTTATTTTGACATGAATATTAACTGTGTGTCCTGAGGAGTTAAAGAAAAAAAAGCCTGTTAGTTGTGTAGTTAATCACAATGGATGGAGTAGGCAAACATTTAGCTTGAATAAGAGTAGTAATATTATGTAAAGATATTACTTAAGGAGCTGCACAGTGTTGCAGTAGGTAACTCTGTGGTCTTTTCCAGCTATGGGTCTTTCTGCATAATGTTTGCATGTTCTCCCCATGCATGGTGGGTTCTTTCCGGGTTCCCCCAGCTTCCAAAAACATGACTGTTAGGTTAAATCTAAATTGTCCTCAGGTGTGAGTGTGTGTGTGTGCATGGTGGTACATCTTTGTGTGTCTCTGTGTTTCCCTGCGACGGACTGGTGACCTGTCCAGGGTTTACCCTGCCAGTCGCCCGCAGTCTGCCGGACACAGGCTCCAACCCAACCGAGCAGTAACACTACTCCTAAAAGTATATTGTTGATGAAAAGCAGATGTTACTTGTTATTACCCACCTTTTAATCACTCAACACCCAATAATCACAATTCATGAAGTAATAAAACTAGTTTCCATTACCTTTGTACAGAACCAACCATGCTGTGCAGTAATTTAATTCAGTTCATTTAAATATATGTTGTTTATTTCGTTTATTTAAAAATATGTGTCATGATATTTAAATATCACGTGTCATCTCAAGGCACTTTACAGAAACAATAAAGTCAGACCTTTTAAAAGTTTCTATTGAGGAAAACCAGCGTATTGGATGGAGTCACTGATGCTCCTCCTGGATGACTTTGAGGCGACGATATTCACTTGAATTCTGTCGCTGACTCTTCAGAAATCCTTCACACAGTACAAATATGTGTCCACTCACATCCCTAAGTGTTTAGTTATTTATTTTTCAACTCCACAATGAAGGTGATAGAGGAGAATTTTGCTTTTAACTCTATATTCTTTGTATATATTCTCGACCAATGTTTTCTTTCTGTTCTGCTGATTTCTCTCAGTGTCGTTCCCAACTGATAGCAGGTGGCTGCTCATACTTAGCTGGTTATTTTACAAAAATATCTCTGAATGAATTTATATCACTTTCCTAAATAACAGAATGACTGTCAGAGAAAATGACATATCTGGGAGTCTGCAAGAATATGACAGGCCTTATGGGGAAGCATGCCAGAAGGCCTTTTTTTTTTTTTACAAGAACCCCCTGCAGTTAACAGATTGCCTTGATTTATGTCACTTACTTCCTTGTCATTTGTATGTAAATAGGAACTGTTCTCTCTGTGGCAGATGGTGATGATTCATTGAATACATACAATAATCGTCTTGCAGTGACTAATTTAGTAAGATTGAGACCTGTAGTTTCAATCAGAAGGGCAATTATTGTAGAGAAAAATTCAAGCACAAAAGGATGTATGTTATTTTTTTATGACTTCTATTTAATTTACAATAACTACATGATAGATCTTAGATTAAACCTACAAAAGAAATTTCATATAAATGAGGAGTAAACTTTATTTTAACAAATTGGATTGAATATATGGAGCTTAAAATCTCAGTTGTAGAATAATACTTTATGTCCACAGTTACAGCCTCCTTCTCTCTAACTCATTTAAAGCTCTTAGAGTCCTTTGTTGTATTTGGCAAGAGAATATGAAAATGGTTTACCCCTGATTTACTGAGTCAGCTGTAATGTTTTTTTTTTCAGATTTATAACCTTGTTCTTAATTAGGCTCAGACTAAACAGCTTTATCAGGATGCACAATAAACTATAGGGATATGTTCTGCTGGGCCCCCCCAGCTCTACAACTATCCAGCTGACACACACCATCCTCATTTCTCTAACTACGGGCTGCTGCTCCCAGACGCATGGCGAGAAACGTTAAAATGTTCATTTTTCCCTGTAACTCTCAGCCTTTTTTGATGATTTACTCTGATGGAGCAACATAAAGACGACAATAGATTTTTTATCATAGATGTTTGATAATTGCTAGGGTTATTCTCTTATTTCTGATCATTCAGTTCAAAAATGCTTTATTATTCTTAAAGAAAAAATCTATTTTGGAGTAACTCAAAGTGTTTTTCTTCAATGATTTGTTGTATATAATATTGGATATAGCAGGAAAGGTTGTTCTGTTGCTCTCTGTCTTGCAGCAGATCTGTAGAAGCCTTTTACTGAAGACACTGTTGGTGTTTAGGAGTTTTCTGAATATGATTCTCAAAGAAATTTTTCTTTGTTAAATCCTCTCTAGAGCTTCTAGAGGAGTTCATAGAACAGTGCTGACCTTCTTTATTAGCTTGTTGTGCTACTTTAAGTCATTCGGTCTGAATGCTTTCACCCCAGCAGATGATGGCAGAATCGATCACACTTTCCACAACAGACTTATAGAAGATATACAGTATCTTCCTGCAACAATTAAAGGATCTAATGTTTTTTAACAAGTACCCTTTCTAAAAAGCCTGCTCTGTCCTTTTTGGAAGGTTGCACATTTTCCTTTCCATTCCAGTCCCTGCACAGGTCTTCAGGACTTTAGGGCTGACTCCATCTGGACCTGTTGCCTCACTGCTATTGTCTGCCTTGTTGCCTCTTCACTTTACTTCAAGAAACAGGCAAGTGAAGGCAAGGGTGAGGGAGCAGCATCGTCTGTTTTGGTTAAGAACAATCACAGAGGTAGAAGATGAAACATTTAAAGTATGAGAGGGAAGCTGTGGGTCAAAGGAGGGCTGGATGTCTGAATGTGGGAAGTATGGAAATATCTTGACCTTGTTCCTGAACTAAACCTACTGAAGAATGTGTTCAGTTTATTGGCTCTACCCAGATTGTTTCAATTTCTTTCAGAGTATAGCCAACAATCTTCTTCATCCCTGACCAAACATGTCTGATACTGTTCTGCTTGTGCTTTCTGTTCATCTTCTTTTTATATGGTTCCTTGCTTTCTCTTATCTTGACTTTAAGCTCAGCTATTGAAATGATGTCCACTCCATGTGGCTGATACAGTATCCCAGTATGTCATCTCAAATAACCTAGCAGGGCTTCTTCTACTTCTTGTTAAACACATAACACTGCAGTCCTGTAATTCTGTCCATGACCCTACCAGAGCCTGACGTTTTTCTAACTTGTTTCCTTTTTTTCTTTTAAAAAAAGAGTATCAGAATCAAGCCAGTAGAGCTACTCCAACATGCCAACATGCAGCCACCTTGAGAAGGATTGCATTTGTTTTTGAATTTTTATTTCTCTTTGCCATTGGTGTTTGTTTGTTGCAAAAACAAATTCTCCTCCAGGACAATAATATTTATATTAATCTTGACCTACAAGCCTTTAGCGGGTCATAAAGCCCATCTATTGATGACTGTATTAAAAATGTAGCAGATTTAAGCTTAATTGTCTAACCTGAAACTAAAATCATATCTATCAAACTCATATCAACAGTAGCCGTAAGCGATACTTTTTAAGTTTTTCATGTTTTCCTTAGTAATACTACCACATTTTCATAATTGCTATTTATGATTCCGGTGACTTAAAACCAAGCAAAATATTAACATGTCACATGTGCTATGGACATCATTACAGTTTGGCGAGCAATGGTGAGTAAATATTTGGTCAACCACCCTGACTGAAGTAACTGATAGGTTTCACAGTTTATGTCACTGACCCTCTGAGGTCAGTCTTACTGGCTCCTCCGGAGAGGTTGAACAGCTGCAGTTTGCTGCGACAGACATCTGACTCCACGCGCTGCGGATGGAGTTTCCACTCCGCTGTCACTGAGAAGAGGGAACTGCATCTGAGGAAAACATAAAGCATGGACATCATGCTTAATTATTTAGATGTTATACGGTTAAAAACTACAGTAAATGTTTAGTTTTTCCATCTCTATCTTCTGTATCTTTACTTCCTTTTAGTGGGCATTAAATAATTAACTTATCAGGGTTTGTTTGTTTTTTACCTACCGACTGGAGATAGTTTCTGTGTTGGTTTTCATTGTCTCTCTGCAGGTTTTATAAAAATCAAAGGCCTCCTCTGCTGAAGATACACACACCTCACATAAACCTTCCACAACACTAAGAGAAAAAAAAGAGATGTACATTTGGTTTATGTTTCAGTCACATTGTAATTGACTTGATGTTATTTTTGTTTTTTAATTTTCATCACGTTAGACACTTTGGATTTATATACTTTATTCTTTGTTCATGTACATTTTTAGGGAGTCCTTTTTGGTCTTCTCTTGTTAAATATACTGAAGCATGCTATGTTAGGATACATGAAGTTAAATATAAAATAATTTAATACCGTGTAACAACCAGAAAATGAATTTATTAAAACCCTTTACAAAGGATGACCTTTGTTTTATAATGACCGTGCCTCTGTATAAAGAGAACTTTATTGAAGCAACCACTAATTTGATAAAAATGTTTCTTTCACTTTGAAATATTTTAAAGTGGTCTTGATTGATTTTTCTCCCTGCTTTCTAAAGGTCTTTTAAATGCCTTTTTTATATCACTTGACCATGACTACATTGCGTAGGATGTTCGGGAAAAAGAACGCCTACAGCACAGAGAAAGCATTCCACAGTTTTCATTCTGCAACAAGTGCTTTATCACCTTGAATCTTTATAACAGGTAAACACACCTAGCATACTAACTGAGACGTCACAACAATAGAAATGGCTACAGCAGTTAAGCCAGGTAAAATGCAGCATAACTATTGAGAGAATTAAAAATTGATAATGTATGAGTAGTTTGTAGTTAGAGGAATCCAAAATTAGTAGCACATGATGTCAAGAAAAGTGAGAAGTTATTGGGGCATGCCAAAGTTAAAGCATCTTATCTTCTTAAGGTTAATTAAAGATTCTAAAGTCTTCATTTTTTTAAACTGGTTTAACTAGTTTTTATTAACTCAGTTATTATATTTTAGGTGAGGGTCTATTTTCACACATTACTTTGTGAAAATAGTTGTTTCTTGTCTTGTTTTGCCTTAAAAAAGGGAGGTAAGAGAAAGAAATGCAATCCTGTTGGTGTCGCTGAGTCTAAACAGCACATTTTTGATTTTAATACATTTTAGAAAATGATGTGTCTTCCATCTTCTTAGATGAGGAAGGTAGTCCAACGCAAAACGGTCTCCAGTGTGCTGCAGTGGGGAATATACATGACTATCAACTACAAAACCGTGAAAGAAAATGCTTTTTCTGAAGAAAAGTGTCAAAGTTACAGCAGGTTAAACAAACAAAAAAAGGCCAGAAAACTGATACTCTATGGGACTCTGCCTATGGAGGTTAGCAGAAATGGAGATAAAATCATCAGTCCAGAAAAGAAAACACATTATTTCCCAGGGCAAGTCCTATCGATCAAGGCTGCTGTGAATAATACCTTGAAAGTTAAGCTACCAAGATGCCAAATGTAAAGATCTTTTCATAAATCTAAAGTATAATGTTTAAATATAGAATTGCAATATACCTTCCGAGAACCGGATGTGTTACAAGCTGTAAAGTCTCTTTGTTGATGCAGGAGAGATCCACTGCACTGCCGTCTGGGTAAAACTGTCAGAGAGAAACACAATGTTAAGTCATGGAAAGTCTTGGCTGCCATACTGTTATGCTTTTCAACATCAGGACAGACCTGAAGAAATGCCACAGAGATGAAGGACGCAGCTGTTTCTTGCATTGTTGTGCAACTAAATAGTTTTGCCAAAACCTAAAACAAGGTCAGTGTTTTATTTTTGGTGAAAACAAAAATGTGAATTCTGCTAAAGAATACACTATAAACTGTATAGCCCACCTGTCTAAGGATGCTTTTGTCCATCAGGGCTTCAACCACCTCTGTGGGTGTTCCACACAGCAGCAGTGTTAAGTTAGAGCCCCTTGATATGAACTCAGTCAGAGGCTGCAGGAGCTCAGAGTGAAAACTCTGCAGGTTTAGGTTCACGTTAGTTTTGAAGGTTTACAACATTTAATGGCAAACGAAGAAACTAAAGAAGCTTGAAAATATTGGTGTTTAAAACCAGTTTATGTGAGTTTAGAAACGGTTTTACCTCCATAGTGTCTTCTGTTACGACCTGATCAAATGTAAAGGACTCTGGTTCCTGAGCACACACACAAAAACACACACATTTGATTTGTGGTGCCTATAGAGAACATTTTAAAAGCTTTACTCTGACGCAAGAATAGATTTACCCCATTTGTTGCAGATATGTACTTAATTTCACATCCTTCAACTGCAAGAGTCCCACACTCTGTATGTTCTTTGTGCCCAAACACACAGAAATGTCCTTTAATTCAGCACACAAAGCCAAAACAGAGATTTCTGTATCTTATTTACCTGAGCTTGTAGTGAGTACAACTCCGACTCTCACAGACTCGACACCCTGACATATCTGTCAAAGGATGGAGGTCAGTAACATTTGTTATCAGAAACACAATGAAAGGAGTCTTTACTCATTTAAAGGATCTCTAATGCTATAAAATTGTTTTAAATATATACTCACATCTGTATTTACGATCGCTGTAGCCATCCTCAATGTGTGGCTTTGCAACGCCACTTGACCCGACCTGGATTATATTACAGCTAGGTGAATTATTGATGCCTCAGAAGCTACTTTCACTCTTTTAAAAACCGAGGTTGTTTCAAAGATGGATTCAAAAACTATTATTTCTGAGTTCTGTAATAAGTAGCTTAGGCACATTTGGGGGGTGGGGAGGAAAAAGTATTACATTCCATTAAAAGTGAAAGAAATTTTACAAACATTTCAAAACATATTAATGTTTTGGATAAGGGTGGGTATGGGGGGGCTTTCAACCTGAGAGGAGCTCCACACCAAAGATAGAAATTATCAATAGGCCAGAAAATCCCAATAAAATCTATATAATAAAAATCACAATACATTTTTTAAATTATGACATATTAAATTCTAAATAAATACAGAAATTATATTTAACCCAAACTTAAAATTAGGCTATTACCCTTTGAGAGATGCCTTTCATTACCTATAAAATAAAGCTCCGGGCAGGGTTAATATTTTCCATTAAAAGTGACAAAAAATGAAAAATTAAATTGAAAAACATGATTTATTTACAGCAATAAATAAGAACTGTAATTAAAGAGGAAAAGATATTAAATGGAATTATGCTGTGGGTTATAAAATGACTAAAAGGTACTCCAATTAGAGTAATAAGATAATAGGCCCAAAAATGTTAATGTTTTATTTATTAATTTATAAGCCTCGCAAAATATTGCAAAAACCGTTTTTGTTTTGTTTTGTTTTTCAAAAAAAAAGGCAATTCACTTCAGCTTTAATTTAGCCATTTTAGGAATGGTTTGTTTCGAGTTTTTATTACATAAAACATACGTGTGTAAATAAAATATTCTAACCTCTGAATCCTGTCTAAAAATTTAAGCTAAGTATGGGAAAAAAATTTGTTGTAAAACTAAAGATAAGAATCAATAAAATAGTATCCAATAAAAATAAGCAAACCCAGTCTAAAAATAATTTAAACTGACTGAATCTGAGAGAAAAAAGAAAGTTGCAATTAAAGAAAAATAAACAACATTAAAAATGCTATACCAGGAAAAAACAAGGAAAAAATTAAAATAATAAAGTAGGCAATTACATAAATTATACAATTGGCATCAAACTTGATGAGTGCTCCATTTCTTCCAGTGTTTATTTTATTTTTAAGAGGCAAGTCTTAATAAAAAGGTCAGTCTCTACATTGTGTGAATTTCCTCAATTAAGTCCTGCCAGTCCACACACGACTGTGGCTCCAAATCAAGCCACCAGCGAGTCATAGCCTTCCTTGGTTAATTAAAATAGTTTTAAATCAAAGTTTTCTGGGTTCGGGTGTGCAGGTGGCGCAGTGGTTAGCGCGCACAACCCATGTATGGAGGCCTTAGTCCTCGACGCGGGCGACCCAGG
>JAUZNJ010121321.1:0-44999 GCA_034780135.1 Jordanella pulchra
CAATATGCTCAAGCTCTTGTACATTTGCAGGGTTCCTTTCTCCAATGGCAGATTTCAGCACCCTCCAAAGATTCTCACTTGGATTGAGATCTGGACTCATTGCTGGCCATTTTAAAACTGTTCATTTTTTTCCTGTCAACCATGCCTGCTATCAGCAGTAAAATGTTGTTTCACTTGATGAATTTCCTTCAGAAAATATTCCACTATAAGTACTTAAACTTCATGGGTGCCAATAATGGTGAGCAGGACTGTATGATAACTTAAAAGTGTATTGCTGAACCTTTTCCACTTTTTTTTCTCATGCGCTCTATCTCAAGCCTCTATATGCCCCTCTATTGTAGTTGTCCTGTGCGTGGCAGCAGGTGCCATGGCTACAGCAGGGCCTGTCCTCTGCTCACTCCTCCCCCTCGTCCCTTCTTCAGAACCGACACAACATCTTAAGAGCTGTGTCTCAGCTGCAGGTAGGAAGTTAAGCCTCTTACTCCCAGATAAGAACCATCACATTGGTTCTATTGTGATTTTTAATTACCTTCCAATATCTCCTTATCCCACTTTCTCCCGTTCTTCTTTCTGCCAATTTTTTTCAATCTGCACACATGTAGACAATATTGTAATGCAATGATCCTTAATATCATCAATTATTTTGCCTTTTCTCTTATGTTTGCCGTCAGTCTTGTTTAGGAACAATGGACCTGGGCCAGGTGTATTATGAACCTCTGAAAGACAGACAGGGAAATGTTCTCATAGTGACGCTGAGGGAGTTCCCTAATCCTCCATCAGGGTCAGTTTTTTCTTACAGCCTATAAGCACTGTCAGACATTTGTTAAATGCTAACTGTTTTATTTTAATAACCTAAAAATCTAATTTTTTTCTATATTTGTCTGTCTCAGTCCCCCTGACCCACCATTCCACTGGATTCCCCTGGACCGACTGGAGAAGAACCGCAGCAGAACTCCTCTGCTGCCTGAGCCCACTGCCATGGATACGCTCTATGAGCAGCTGAAGGTGAGTTTGTGTTTATCTAAAAGAGAGACAGTGTTATATTACAAACAAGCGTATCTCTGGCTATCACGGATGTCCTTCTGTTTCCCAGGACAAACTTTCCTTCCACAGGCACAGCATTCAGTGGGCCCAGCCTGGTCTATATGTGGGCATCCTAAAACTGTGCAGCTCTGTGGACCAGATCAGGGTCCTGGTGCCTCAAAGGCTGCCCAATCTGCTCTGCCACACAAGAGTCCGACACAATCCCCACGTAACCAGGTAACAGTTAGTCGGGCAGTTAGTCCAAGGGACATGCTGATATTATTCGCAGCAACACAATACCCAGAAGTTATCTAATCATTGTTTTATTTTTTCTCTTTTTCCTTTTTTACTGCATCATCACTGGGTGACAGAGAGGAGTGGACTTGGCTCCAGAGTCATGTTTACACTGCACACAGCGGCGGCGCTCAGAACCCACTGAGCAGCGAGGAAGAAAGCTCGGCAGAGAGCAGCGGTGTGGAGGAGTTTGTCAAAGCTCTGAGAGTCGCAGTCACACACCTCCTGACAAAGCTCAACATCCCCCTCTACAGGGTAAAAATGGACCAAAACAGCTTTCTCTAAAAAGGTCTTTCTTAAAGCGTTGCAGCGCCTTGCAACAGCATCCATTCAAGGTCTGTGGTTTTATGTGATAAACCAACACAGAGTCCATACTCATAGGACATACTCTTTTTTAGCTGCATTTTCTCTTGTTCATTCCTCTCCTCACTAAAACTGAATATTGAGCATCCTTGTCAAGATTCACTACAGATTCTAAATTGGATGAGGATTTGGACTTTGATTAGGCCGTTATTATTACACTATAACTATATGAGGGGAAGTAAGTGTCATTTCTGGCAAGCAAAGAGCACGTTTTGTAAATAACATATTTTTGTAAAAAAAATAGTACATTCCGAAATTGAAATTTTTTTACAGTAATTTTGCTATTTTCTTAGACTTATTTTTTTCTAAAATGTATTTTAAATGTTTTTGTCATATTGCTGAATATTTGCTGAAAGTTTGCTGAAAGTTTGTTGTTGCTTCATTGTCTGTTTTCCAAATGATCAATCAATCAATCTCTGTGAGATTTTCAAAAATAATGGCGTTGTTTTATATCCTAAGTCTCCTTTGAACCTCTCCCTAATATTCCCCTTGGGCCGTCTGCTGTGTTTTTTGGTCTCTATGATGCTGTTTGGTATTTTTTGGTTCTCTAACAAACCTTCACAGAAAATCTATATTCATACAAACAGCATCTGGACTCTAATATTTAGTATTTCTGTAGATTTTGAACAGAGCTGGTTGCTCCATATTTATTTAGGGCTGACAATTTTATCTCCAGACCAGTTTGATTTTCCTGTCGCTTCAATTAAACACATATATTAAGGTACTTTTCTATCACTATACAATAACTCAAGGTTGTTCTTTTGGTTATATATTATTTTAACTCAGTTTTAAAAGGTAAAACAAAACAAAAGAAAGAAGCTAAATTTCGATTACTTTGATTGTGATTTTTGCAGGCCTACCAATATGGCGTGTACACGCGGGAGCTGCTGCAGTTTGGTGGAAAGGTCTCCATGTTGCTGCTGCTGCCTCCCAGTGAGGACTTCAGCTCCAGTTACTGGCCTCTGGTGGGAACCAAAGAGCCGGGCCTCACCATGCCACTGCAGATCTTTGAGCTGGGTGAGTGGAAAGCTGCAGTCTGGTTGGATTAGTGAGGAATGATTTTTTTTTTTTTTTTGTCCTGCAGTAATAGGGTAGACCAAGTATATTATGTGGCTGCATAATGATGATTGGTATAGTTGTCACTCTGATTAAATTGTGACTTCTTCGGACCTACAAAAGAAACTTTGAAAACTAACATTGCATTCTTTCTGTAATAGAGAAACTATGTGTCATTGCTATCTGATTGTTTAGTTGTTTTGTTTAGAGTATAATAAGTTCTGAAGCTAACTGGGTTTGCTTTGATGTGTTTATTTGTATAATCTCCTCTGTGACTGGTCAACCAGTTCACTTCTGGACATATGAGCGGGACTTCCTGTGTCATTACTGCCAAGCGTGGGTAAAGCTGGAGCTGGACACCCACCTGGCCCAGCAGGCTCTACGTGAAGCACTGGACACCAAGGAGGTGCAGGAGGCCCGGGAGCGGCTCAACAACATCACTGACCTTTCTCGCGTAAGAACACGACACCTGCTATTTTTCTTAGCGATATGAAAGGGAAGCTTTTCTTAAAGTCTGATAAAGGAAATTTACTTCCTTGATGTCAGCAAAATTGCTTCAAATATTTTCATGGATTGCTTCATTTTAGCGTCTGGAGATGGTGTGGAGGGACGCCCGTTGGATAATGGACTGTCTGCAGTGTGTGCGCTCCAAGCAGTGGGTGGGAGCGGTGCCGTTAGGCCTGGTGATGGGTGGAGACCCACCACCTCGTCCTGATGGGGAGGAGGAGGAAGACAGCCTGACTGCCAGGTTAAAATGGCCAACGCGAATCCAAACGCAGAGATCTCTGGCAGGTAATGGACCAATGCAGGCGGTAATTAAATCGAATACATTTTGGCGTGCAATTCAATTTCAACCATTAAAGCGTAAAAATGTTACAAAAGGTTTTGAGCATTGTAAAACAACACAAACACTCCATAAAAAGTCACATTAAACCATCCTTAACAATGCTTCAATGCGAGCTGTGGGAGTTTGCTTCAAAATGTCAGATTGACCAGGATGTGAACTCGGTTCCACCAGAGACCGTCTAATAACTAAGAAGTTTCTTTCCTCACATTTCCCCTATGTAATCAGAGCTTATTATAGTTATTATTATTTTTTTAAAGTTCAGTGTAAATGTGTCAGGATGGAAGCCAGAACCCATAAAACTTATAACAGCTAGTAAAGCAGTTTGTTTGGACCCAATGATTAAACACCACTGGAGACTCAAATTGGAGTGAGCAGACTGGAGAAGCTCAATTATCAACCTGCTGCTTGGAGAGGAAGAAAATACAAAGGCGATGGAAGTCTGAGTGTTAAGACAGGATCAAGAGTAAAGGCTTCAAAAAGCGGTCTGACATGAAGCTTGGAGGGCAGAGAGTATAAAGGTTTGGAAGCGACGTTAGCTGCAGAGCTGCAACACTGCAACCAGCAGGCTGCAGCATGATGAGTAAAACAATTAACAGAGCAAAGCTTGATTAAACTACGACAATAACACTTTAAAAGTAGATCAAATAGCTCAGTTTTAAACTGAGTTTAGATCCTTATCCAACATGGCCGGTAAAACATTTTCCTCCAGTTTCTATGGTCCTCATGGCTGTTTCTCATACTCATTCGAACACCCATGTTTTGATAGGTTTGACCTTGTGCCATCATCTCTCTGTTGCACCTGTGGTATCTTTTTTCTGTTTTATGTCAGCATGTATCGTGCAGCTTGTTGAGAAACCAATATTTAGGGGTTTGAAAGTAAAGAAGGCTATTCATAAATGCATGCCTTGCTGTAAGGTTTTAAAATGTTAATCATTCATTCTTTACCTTCTGATTCATTTATGGCATAGTTTGTGTTGGTTTGTCACATAAATTCCCAACCTAATATAATAAAGCTTGTGGTTGTAGCAAAACAGAATGTGAAAAAGTAAAACCTTCCAAGTATTTTATCTCCTAAAAAGTGGGTGGAACTTGCTGCTTTGTTGTGGATATGAAGTCCAAGCTCCCTTAGGTTCTCTCTAAATCTTGTTTTTCCTTTCAGGAGGTTCGGTCACTGTGCCTATACCAGTTACCGCCACGGTTTCCTCTTCAGAGGGAATCCCAGCTGTCCCTCGGGATGCTTCGCTCATGTTGATGGAAGGGGTCGTGAAGGGAGGTTACCCCGTCGACATCACCTCTCAGTCAGACATCGGGCTGCCGGAGGGCGGATACAACTGCGCTTTAACAGAATCTGGACTCAACTCTGCAGCTGTGGCACAGCTGGAAGCCACAGTGTTGGACAAAATGGACTTCCCCCCCAGCATAACGGACGTCCTCCGGCCGATGGAGATGGCGGAGCTGGTGGACATCTTGCCTACGCTGAGTCTGATTGAGGAGGAGAACCCCACTGCTCCATCCACGCCGTCTGTCATGGACATGCTAGAGAACTTTGCTCTTGGTGTTGGAGAGGAAAACACCCACTTTGTCTTTGAGGGCTCAGGCCTGATGAGTGAGGGTGAACTAGACGGTGTGACCGAGACGCACTATGAGGATGTTGTATTAAACGGAGGGGAAGTCGCAGCTTCTTGTACCACCGTAAAGGATATAGAGACCCACACCCCTGTATCACATTGCGACTTTCCTCTAAACGATGAGAAGACGAAGGAGGCTCCAGTGAGGGGAGGATCCCTTCCAGTGCGGAGCCTGGTGGAGTGGGACAGACCCTCCACCAGTTCATCCTGACATTAAACTCTGTCACACTCCAGCTCTCAGCAAAGAAGAGGAAAAGTCCCACAGTTCTTTTGATCGCTGTATTTATTTGTAGTAGATAATGAATGGAGGATGTCTTGTAAGATAAATATCCAGCCTTATCGCTGATACTCCACCCCTTTTGATTGTTATAAACAAAAAGCTAAACCTGTTTTTGCACATCTCTAAACCTTTCATTTCTGATTTTTCAAGCATATAGATTTGTGCTCATAAGTTTCCATTCTGAATATGGAAATTATATATTATTCCCAAAACTTCACACTAGCTTTATGGTTGAAGAAGTCAGTTAGTATCAAGCCGTTGTGTTTGAAACTCCCCAAGGGACCCTAATATTTAACACAACTGAACTTATGCAGAGTTTTTTGTCCTGTTTTAAACATCAACAGAACCAGAAATGGGTTGAAGTACTGCTCTGGATTCTGTCAGCTGCATTGGATCTCACTGGTATCCTCTGATGCTTCACTCTGTGGGGTTTGGCCTATTGTAAGCAGGCTGTTTTATTGCAGTGGATTTTTTTCTGGGGACTCAAACCTGCAGGCATTTTTACCTCAAGTGCCTCCTCACTGTTTTTTGTGACCATTGATTATTTCCAACTGAATAACATATGTTCCACATATCAATTTGACATATTTAACATTTTTGATATACCTTTCCTGTTTTATAGGTTCAATCTTACCCTTTAGCAATCATTATCTACACCAGAGCACCATTGGATAAAACCACAGGTGACAGAAAAGGTTTTGTGTCTTAATTCATATAATTTCAGGGTATGTTAACTTATGAGCACGTCTAGTTCACTAGTCCTATTGTCAATTGTAAAAAAGTTAATAATATTAATAAGCTATTGAGATAGTACTGACTTGAATATATCTTGCTCACTACAAGACAAAGCCCTATTGGTGCTGGTCTGAGCTGTGTACAAACTCCTTAAATTCAGTCAAATAAATGAGTTTCTTTTGGTTTTTAAAAGCAAAGTTGTTCTATGTTGGTGGCGTTTTTCATTTAATTCAAAATATAAAATCTTTTTGTTTCTGTGGTAGAGATATTGAAAATGCACTTAAGTGAAGCCTTTTCCGGATCATTTTAAGTTATTTAAATGAACCATGACTGCTGATATTAACCCTAGATCACATTTGGTCATTTTATTGCGCATGTGGGACCACTGAAGCTGGTTCATGGGCGTTTACTAAATCCAACCAGAGAATTATGGCCCTGGGCCTCCACCGCCCTCCTGTGGTCAAATATATGAATTACAACCTGGCTTTAAATTTATACAAAGGATTTTAAGCCTTATTTTGTATGGTAAACTTTAGACATTTTAATAACCGTTGGCTTTGCTATGATATGGTTTCCCTTCGATAACTATTTAGCATTTGCAATAACTTTCTGTCAGGTTAAATTGGGCATCATTGCAGAGATCCGCACTGCTCCTCTTGGCTGCAGCTGCGCTCTGACGCTGATGGAAATATAATCAGTTTTAAGTCTAAGAGACAAGCCACAGCAAGAGAGACCGCAGTCTCTGTGTTTCCTCCATTATCAGACTCTGAAATATCACCACAGTCAAGGCTTTGCTGGATTTTCCCGATAGGATGACATCTGAAACTGCTGCGTCACCCGAAGGTATGTCCTAATGTTTACTGCAGCAGGCTACCTTTAGCTGCATCCCAAAAGGCGCCTTTAAATTTAGTATAGTTATAGAATATGAATGTGATCAACACAGATTTTAAATTATCTATTTAAAACAGTCATCTCTGTTTTCAGTCATATTTAGGGATGCGTTTAGGCTTTTGTATTACGTTATACCAAACAAGAAGGTTAAATTGTGTAAAAGTAAAGTAATATAAAAATAATACTGCTTAAGTGATCTGGTCAAGTATTTCCCATCGCCCAGTATTGCTCTAAAAAATTAATGCTTTAATGCAATTCTTTGCTCTTTAAACTCTCCTTACTTTCCCCCTGTTAAACTTTGTAATTTCAACAAGAAAAACACCACTGAAAAATTTTAAGTTCATTATTCTAAACAAATGAGAAAGTAGTCATTAGAAAACTCAATGATACGCAAATCTAAAACAACAGTCCTTTGGTAACTCAGAAACAGGTCAACACACTGAAACAGGTCATTTGTGAATCCTAGCATTTTTAATTTGACTTCAATTTAATTCAGTTCAATTCAAAAATGCTATATCCCCAAATGAAATTAAATGTTGTAGTTACTCACGTTTTGTTTTCTCTTAACTACTTGTTGTAGGTGTTGATAGCTGTAGGCAGGAAGGATCTTCTGTAGCTGTCTGTCTTTCACCGGATCTGGAGAAGCCTCTGACTGAAGACACTCTGTTGTTGTTTAAAAATCTTCTGAATATGATGCTCACTATTGTCCACAATCTTCTTCACTTTATGAATTGTTCGCCTTCGTGAAACAATCTCTACTGGTTCCAGGGGAGTTCCTAGAATGAAGCTGGCCTTCTTTATTAGCTTGTTAAACTTTTATAAGTCATTTTCTCTGATGCTGTTACCCCAGCAGATGACCTCCCCAGCTTCTGTGATACAGTATAGCTACATTTATAGGAGTTATCAGATCTGTCATCTGTCAGCTTTACAAAGATTTATCGCCCAAACGTTAACATGTCAAATTCCCAATTACCGTAATTTTTCTTAGATATTTGTAACACAAACCTATGAAATAAACATTCCATGATGCGTTTTTATTTAATTGATATAGATTATTATTTGAAATACATAACTGTCAGGTTTATGTATTTATAATTAATAAGTTAAACTTAATCAAAATGAATACTAATTGCTTTATTTATTTCAAATACATAGTTTATTTGTTTGAACTGCATAATAATCAGGTTCTATTTATGCAATTCAAACAATAAACATTATAGATACTAAATACATAAACCTAAAGATCATGCATTTTAAATAAATAAGCCTTATTGCAAATGAATATGTATCATGTACACTTTATTTAATAGGATTGTTTCAAAATCATCTAAAAAAAATGTGTGTGTGTAGATCTTTCAGACACGTATTGTAGGTGTTATTCTGATTATTTATACAACATCAATTCCATGCAAATCATCAAATTAATCCAGACCAACTAATTCACACTTAATGCAATAGATTTCACCTTTTTTTTACACTACTTACAAAACAGTCGAACAAAAGCTTTGTGAATTGCTAATATGATATTTTTCGAATCACACTGGTTTTGATTACTAATTTTAGAGGTTTCCCTGCTTCAGCACAGGTGATTTCCATTGATAGGTGATTAACAGCCTTTTGCTGAACTGCAGTCATCAGAATCAGCTGTGCTGAACCCGAGAAACCTCTAAAAGCTGCAGGACAGCTGCCATCGAGGAGCAAGTTTAGGGATTCCTGATGTAGAATATTAGAAAAGGGTTGATTAAGTAAAATATCACTAAAATAGGTAACAGAATTCAACAACAAAAGTTATGAAAACAACTGACTCATGGAAAATCTTAACTAGTGAGTTTCAGAAAATTGTAACAGAAGCAGTGTTTCCATCTGCATAAAAGTATCAGATTTTAGATGCTAGCTTAGATGCTAGATGATAAAATCAGATAGTTTTTTGCTAATATCGGACCGATATCCGATATTAATATCGGATCAGGACATCCCTACTAACAGAACACTTGTTTAATAGCTTTTTAATAGGACTCGTGTAAAAAAAAGTGTCAACAGTTTGTATCTTCCTGTTGTTTCAGCTGGTCAGCCATCTCTGTCAGCATCAAAGAGCGATCCTTTGAGGATCGTTCTGCTGGGCAGGACTGGGACGGGCAGAAGCTCCTCTGGTAACACCATTTTAGGTAGGGCAGCCTTCTGGGTTGAGTTGTCCCCCTCCTCTGTAACCACAAGGTGCAGGAGACAGACCGGGACAGCGTGTGGTCGGAGCGTCTCAGTAATCGACACCCCGGGGTTCTTCCACACTAACCTGTCCCCACAGGACGTCATGGCAGAGGTGGGTCAGAGTGTCCGTTTGTACTCTCCACGACCCCATGTCTTCCTGGTGACGCTGCAGCTCGGCAGGTACACCCAGGAGGAGAGAGAGTCCTTGGAGTGGATCAAGGTGATGTTTGGGCCGGAGGTGTCCAGGTTTACCATCGTCCTGTTCACCTGGGGGGACCAGCTGCGGGGCAGATGTGTGGAGTCCTTCCTGGAGGAGAGTCCAGAGCTGTCCCAGTTTGTCAGTGGCTGCCAGGGGGGGTATCACGTTTTTGACAACAGCAGGCAGGAAGAAATCTCAGGGGAATCGGAGCAAGTGGCTCAACTTCTGGAGAAGATCGACCAGATTGTTTCAGACAACCAAGGGAGCTGCTACAGCAATGGGATGTATGAGGAGGCTGAGAGCGCCATAAGGGAGGCGCAGGAGAGGATGCTGGAGGAGAAGGGACACCGACTTCAGGCGTATCTCAAGGAGACAGAAGGAGAAGAGGGGAAGGCAGCAGAGGTGGCAAGAACGGAGGAAGAAGAGGCCAGGAAGAGAGCAGAGAGGCTTTTCTGGTGCGAGCTCCTGACCGCACTGGGCAGAGGGGCCGCCGAGGGGGCAGGCATCATGGCCAAGGATAAAAGCAAACCAGTCAAGAAGGTAAAAGTGGTAGAAAAGGCGATGGGTCTGGCGGCGTCGCCTCTATCCATCAAATCAGCTGCAAAGGTGCTGGAAGGAGCCGTGAAAGAAGGAAGCAAGGTGCTGCAGAAACACAAAAAGACTCTGCTGCACTGAGAGACTCACCAACCACACGTCCATTCGGGTTTTTGAGTTCACACGGTTGATGTTTATTACAAAGTGTTTTGTGAAAGGAGACCTCTCTGCACATCCTAAGAGCACTTTAAGACTGTGGAGTAATGTCTGACTGTTTCAGTTCGCTCTGAGTAAAACATAAGCAGATCTTAGAGTGAAGAAAATTTGTTGGATCTTTAAATGTTTGACTAAACACTTTTCTTACTTCTGAAATAAAAACAGAAATAAGACATCATTGCTAAAGGTAAAACAACAACACTGCAGCTTCTTTGGCTTTTCATTATAACATAAACTGATGTTTAGCCCTTTTTTCCTCTATAATAAAACACATAAAATACAAAACACACAGTGAACAAGACGAGAAAAAGTAACATAAATGGCAAAAGTAAATACAGTAAGTTACTCAGGGAGTGCCTATCATTAAAAACTGAGAAGAATAAAGTTGGGTTTTTGGTCGTTGGGTGATCAGGTTTAGTTTAGAAACTTCTAAGAAACTAAAGCTGGTTTAAAAAAAAACAAAAAAAAACACAAGAGCTGAAACCACCTTCAGCTTGATTTTCATGGATAAAATATTCAAAACTGTTATCATGACAACAAAGCTGGCTCACTGATTAATGTTCAGTCAGAAGTGTTTTGTTTTTTTTTTTTAAAAAAAAGGAAATGGACAAGAAAAAAAAAAACAACTAAAAAACAAAGACCAGTTGTGATTTACACAGAGCATGGTGCTCATCACCGACACGCCTCTTCTGTCACATTTCCACCCCTACAGCGTTGTTGTACACAAAACAAAAAGATGCACGTGCACAGACTTAAAGTAACAATCACAAAATAAAAAAAAAAATCTAAGTAATGCTGGTATTTAGAAGTAAGAGTCCCATTGCTACGTACAGCTACAGGGAAAGGCAAAAGGACTGCGCCCCGATGCTGAACTGCGGCAGGCGGGTACGTCAAATCTAAACCGGCATCGGCAGGCTCATCTTTCCTTTTCCTCTGATCACTATGACAAAAAAAAAAGAAAGAAAAAAAAGAGAGAAAACAATCTGTGAGAACGGACTCATTTTCCTCTGGAGCTCCGAGGGAACTTTTTAATTTTTCACTTCAGCTCACCCCTCGTGACGTAAAGGTAAAAGAAGTCGCAGTAGAAAATGGTCTGAACCACTCCGGCAACAACGGCGATCTGGTCAAAGAAGCCCTCCGTGTGGTAGCGCCACACCCAGTTGGCTATGTAGAGGGCCCTGTAGAGGCCGAGGAAGAACAGGTAGTGGGTGGTGATGGACTCGGCTTCACCCGTCTTGGTGATCATGAAGAGCTGGGGCATTATGGCGACGGATTCAAGGAAGATGGAGAAGGTCCACAAAATCTAAGTGAGGAGGACGACAAAGTCACTGCTTTGCAGAAGTATTTATTACGTTTGAACGTTTCAAGTGTCACAGACTGACACAAAGTGGTGCTTAACTATGAAGGGTTGGTTTACTGAAAAACAAAATATTATACAAATCTAAACACAAGCATTTCTTGTGGACTCAATTTACTAATTTAGTCTCTATTTAAGGCAGTTGGGTTTTATTTAGTGGTACCAGAATAAATGAGGTCAAACACCAATGGACACCGAACATTTTGGATTTTATGGATAAAGACAGGATATAATCATGCATCCTTTTCCACTTTCAAAAAGAATTTTAAAAAAGCCCAGTCCATTCAACTTAGTGTTGTTCTGAAAGTGAAAATGTTTCATCTGAAAATCGATCCTTTAAGTGATATAAAACTGGCTGCAGCATGTAAAGACTCCTTGTTTACCTCCAGTGGAGTGAAAGCATAGTTCTCCAGGAAGGACAGCCCGATGACCGGAACCAACAAGAACTCCACTCTGAATGTGTCGTTCTCTGAATTGTGGGAGTTCTTGAAGCGCATGTAGATCAGGTACACGGTAGCATAGGACAGAGCCAGAAACACCACCTGAGAACAGAGTCAAGACAGCTTATTACTTACTGTTTTGCACAAAGTTGCCTACTTTGCATCAATATTACAGACTAGAGCAGCTCGACACGTTGAACTGCTTGCTTGGTTCTACCCTGGTGAACATTTTAGCATAGTGAGGAAAGCGTTGTGGTTATTTTTAATCTATTTCATTGCAATATTTAGTAAAGATATTGCAGTGTTATGCTTTCCTAATGTCAAACAGCCTCATTCTTAAGCAATCCAATTTTCTGAGGAAATAGATTTGGGGATTGAATTAGCGGTTTGATGCGTATGATACTGCCTGGACATCTAAACGTGTGCAGTGACATGTGAATCTCTATTCTAGCCCTATCTGTCAAATCTGCAGTCATCCCTAAAGATGTGCATTTTCCTAACTACATTTTTTCCTTCTACTTAACTTTACATACTTGAATACAGTCTTTAAACTGTCTGATTCTTTTGCAGAGAACGTTTTAATCTATCTAGGCCATTATATTTAACTTTCATTGGTATCCTTTAATCACTGTGCTATGCAAATTTTTTTTTTGACAATGAATCCTTGTTTTTTTATTGGCTGTAAACCAAAATAAACAAACGAAAGCAAATAAGCTCTTTAAACACAAGCCGATGCTCCTGCTGATGCGTGCAAAGGAGGGGGACTCTTTAATAGCTCGCCTAAAACAGAACAACACTATGACTGTTTCACACCCCAGCTTTATTATACAAGCAGCTTTGTGATAGGAATAATAACTCCATACGTACCTTCATTATTGTGTTGTAGGCTGAAATATAGACTGTGAAGAGGTCAAGGTACCTGGTGGTAAAAACAAGTGCAAACAGGACCTGAGACTTCCCAGAGATACCTGTGAAGAGAGGGGGGAGAGAAGGGTGGCAGAGAAAATGATTATTATTTCCATCAGCAGAAGATAAAAGCAACTGACAGTTTTTGCAATAATGACAATGATGCATCAAATCATAACCAGTTGATGTGTGTTTAATGATAAACCATAAAGTAGGTGGAGCACCGGGTTTTGTTGACACTGCCACGTAGCCTTTGAACATACACGTAACTATAGCTGTGCAAATTGTCATCATAAAACTCTTCTAAATAATAACTACAAGAAGCTTAAAAGGGGAAAATATGTAGAGAAATAGTCAATGAAGTATTTAAACAACTACATCCAACCACATAGTCAGGCTGTGCAGCCATACACCAGGAAAACAGTTACTTCAGAGTTAGCTTACCAGCGCAGGATTTGGAACTCCATATCTTCATCAACAGGATGAGAATAGCCACTAAATGGGACACGTCACCTGCCAGTCGAAAGATATTCATAGCTCTTAACTGTAAAGAACTTCTCACAGGCCTTAAAACTCCTACAGCACTGACTTCTGAGTTTTTAACCCAGAAAGGTGTGTGGGGGGGGAGACGAACAGAAATAAACTGGGAGGTTATAAGAGAGAAAAAACAAGCTAGCAGCTTCGCAGTTGACGACAGGCGGTCCCGTTGGCTTCTTTTTGACTAAAATGTGTGATCAAGTGAAATGTCAGCAGATTCCTGGAGAGAATTCAGATTTGAGTGTGCAATGATGGTCCCGGGAGGTAAACCAAGGGAGGAGGTGACGTGGCTGTCAAGCTAGCCTGACTAGGATCTGACGGTGACACTGCGTTCAAAATAAAAGCCCGTATGTCAGTTCGCATTTAATCCCTTAAAGATATTAGAAAAGCAAAATACACGAGAGTAGTTTCAAGAAAGTCAAAAAATTGTATTTTTGGTCGTTTTAGTAGTATCCTGTAGAGTATATTTAATTTTTTTGTTTGTTTTTTTTGTTTGTGTGTTTAAATCATGAGCTTTCATTTTGAAAGTTTCTGTTTCCGGTACCGGTTTTCTTTATGTCGTAGAACTTGACAATTTGGAACCAATTTAACTCGTAAGTTCTTGATTCAACAGCAGGCGGTGACAAAAAACCAGAAATAAGAAGCACGTAAACATTCATCCATCCATTCAAAGTATTACAAACTACGGTAATACTTTTCTGTAATTTACTATATGATTAAAACGGATACAATGATTGAAACGAGTAATACAAACCTAGGTTCTAGGATTGGGTACATTCATTTGTACCCAATGCAGATGAATGGGGGCTATTTAACCCTTTAAATCCAAGTGTATCATATTTGATACATGAATTTTTGAGACCTCTGCATCATCAGTGGGATATTTTCGCTCTTGAGAACCCGACTTAATAAATCAGAAATATGTAGAGAACAGAAAATGTATAAAAGATTATACGGAAATGTCTAATGTATCAAAATTGATGCAAATAATGATCAAATTTAACTTATTCAAAATGTATGGGTTTTTTTTTCATAATTTTCCATAGAATTCAATGACAACTTTAATGTTAAAAAATCAGAATTTTTCTATCAATTATTTAAAACTTTACATAGTACACAGCTTTTTTACCTGATATTTTTTAATCCTACTTGAGTAATTTCTTTAAAGGCTACTTATTATTCTTATTCGATTAAAAACATGAGGAAGTAGTGCTATTCTTACTTATGTACAATTTTTGGACACTCTACCCACCTGTGTTCAGTGGTCTCCTTCAACTGTGACCTTGTCTCCTTCTTTAAATCCAACAATCTTCTTACTTTTCATCACCCCTTTTTTTGCCAAAGAAATTAGAAAAATTTCCAGTTCAAAATTTCCCATTAATTGTGATCTGCTACTTGCAACATTTGAAAAAAAACCTGATGCAATCAATTCTCTTTCAAAATTCGTGTCATCATAACAGTTCATTTATTATTCTCATATTATATATCATTTGACAATATAGTAGTAGATGTTTTTGCTACATTAATGTTACAGTTTAAAGCTTTAAGGGGCTTTTGAACCATCAATTCGCTATATTTAGGGCTATTTATAGATACAAAAGTAGTGGGGCAGCTGGGGGGCTAAGACTCTACAGCAGATGGTCAGTTGCTCCCCAGTAAATCCAGCCATGTGCAGTAAAGTTTTTTTTTTTTATGTTAAAACAAAAATAAAAAATCCCCAAACAAAGAATTAGGATGCGATGAACACATGCATAGATTTGTCATCAAGAAATTTGGTGTGTTTTTTTTTTGTCTTAGATGATAAAGACCAAGCTGCAGACAGAGAGCAGAGATGTAGAGGACATCCCCGAGACAGAGCTGAGCGATGGGAAGGCTGCCATAATAAGTGTGAGCTGAGCAAAAGGTTATGGGAACTAATCTGACACCCAGGCCTGATTAGAAGCTATTAATACATACACACCTCATAGTGAGTCTGCCCACCTGGTTGTGTTCTCCTTGTATGACAGACAGTGGTAATGTTGGCGCATCACATCTTCTTATCTGCAAGAAAACATCCAGTAATTTATATAGTGCCTGTCATAAATTCAGAGGTTTTTGCCAGTTTTGACACTTTTGCCCAGTGAGGGATGCAGATATGTACAGGTACAAAGCTTTGCAGAAACAATTTGTATGTTTCTTCCACAATTTTGGTAATAATACCTAATTGATATAATTCAATTCAATTCAATTCAATTCAATTCAATTCAATTCGATGCAATTCAATTCAAAAATACTTTATTTATCCCAAAGGGAAATTAAATGCTGTAGTAACTCATGTTTTGTTTTCTCTTAACCAGTTGTTGTCTGTGTTGATAGCTGTAGGCAGGAAGGATCTCCTGTAGCTGTCTGTCTAGCACCAGCTCTGGAGAAGCCTCTGACTGAAGACACTCTGTTGTTGTTTAAAAATCTTGTGAAGAGGAGGCTTAATGTTGTCCATAATCTTCTTCACTTTATGAAAGATTCTCCTTTTTGAAATAGTCTCCAGAGGCTCCAGAGGAGTTTATTGAGCCTTTTTAAGTCATTTGCTCTGATGCTGTTACCCCAGCAGATGATCGAGGAAGAGATCTCCACACTCTACA
Source organism: Jordanella pulchra (assembly GCA_034780135.1). NCBI lineage: Eukaryota > Metazoa > Chordata > Actinopteri > Cyprinodontiformes > Cyprinodontidae > Jordanella > Jordanella pulchra. The sequence continues at coordinate 16,130 of JAUZNJ010121321.1, forward strand.
CACTAGACTTATAGAAAATATGAAGCATCTTTTGAAAACATTGAAGGCCCTAAGCTTTCTCAGAAACTACAGTCTGCTCTGTCCCTTCTTGTAGACGGCTTCACAGTTGTTTCTCCAGTCTAGTTTCTTGTCCAGATGAACACCAAGGCATTTATACTCCTCCACCGACTCCACAGCTTCTCCCATGATGTTAATATTTAACTTTTTTCCCACAGTCTCTCAGTTGGATTAAAGTCTAACACAATAATTTTCTTTCCCTGAAACCCGCCTGGTTTCCATGGGTTTATCTTTTCCAGTCTCTAACTGCTTTCCTTCCAGGTTTGCCTAGTTGTTAAGCTTCATTCATTTAATCAGCAACTCTGAGCAGATTTCCTGTCTGTGCTAACAGAACAGTCCCATAGCATGATGCTGCCACGACCAACATAGAATCGTTTTAAACAATCCTGTGCTGGTCTCACCTGGCCAGAGCAACAACTTTGACATGTTTGCTGCATTCCTTAAATATGGAAAACTGGGACTTCTTTCAGCTTCTTCCCACTTTTTTAAAAGTGGAAGATTTTTTTCAAAGTCTCCCTGTCAACAGGTTCTCCCAATTAGTTAAGATGTCGCAGTTTAGTTGGGAGCTTGCAGTCTTTCCATTTTTAAATGGTGACATGCCTAGTGCATTCTGGCCAATCTTGAGCTATTATACAAAGGGAAAGAAGCATGAAATTTAGTCTCTAGATGTGAAAAGATGGAAATTTACCCTTTAAGACTTGTAGCTTTATTTACAATTCAGAAAATTTTTAAAAACATGCTATTCAAAGAATTTTCTGTTGCATTGGCACAATTAAAATCTGTTTGCAATTTAAGGTATTTCAAAGGTGAGCCTCTTTCTTTGATACCATTTCTGTTGAATCTTAGAGTTGAGTCACCTCTCAGAGTAAACCCTGCCTGCTAAAACACGATAATTAGACTTTGTTTAACTCCCACGTAAGGAGCCCTCTACAAGTATTGGGACATTTAGTGTAAAATCCTTAAAATACATGGTAGTCATGGAGACCCTGTGACGCCAAGCAGCCCCTCTTTTCTGTAGTTATGTAACAGAGAGCTTTTTGAGCTTCCCTTACCATTCTGCTCCTCTGTATGAGGCTGCAGGACAAACTTAAGTCATGATCAAGCCTTTTTTTATTTATTTTTTATCACACAGTTCAACATATTTGATACTTTATTGATTATTTCCCTGATTGTCTATGTTGTCAAGATTTGACGAGTAAAAGTACTTTTCAAAGGATCAAAAGACATCTAGTTTGAGGGTTTTTTTGTCTTTCCCAGTTGTAAAAGTGGCTTTTTTTAATTAAAAGTTTGTCAATCATCTCGAAAACATAAAGTGCAGACTGTAAATATGCTTCTTTTGTTTTTGTTTTAGAGGAATAGTTAGAAGTAATATCAGTGAAACTTGTTAATAAAAAAATGATCCAAAAAGGTGCTTACTCTTTTTTTTGGTCCAGTTTTTCAAATAAATAAGTGTGCCTGTAAGTGCGTTAAACATGGACGCTTAGACAGCGATGCAGCTACTAATAGTCTCCTTTCGTCTCCATCTTCTCCTCCCAACATCCTCTGCAGAGGAGAGATTGACACAGCACTTTCAGTCTGCTCTATGAGTACGCACACTAGAGTAGACAGGATTATAATCAGTGAAGGAGGCAGAGGAGGACAGAAAAGGATTAAAAGAGAAACACAACAAGGATAGAAATGATAAGTAAGAAATGAATGTGAAACTATAAGAAGAAACAAAAGAAGGACCGGAGGAATAGGAAGGATTGTACAAAGAAGAATATGGGGTTTAAAGAGTGAAGGTCTATTAAAGGAATATAAATCGTACCCAAGCAAGACAACAATCACCAAACAGCAGGGTAAGTACAGTTTTTGATCAATTCAAAGCTTTGTGTTGAATAATGAGAAGATGTGCCTATGTTAGTTTGATAGAGGATTTTTGGAAACATTTATTTTATTTTCAGGAAACAGGAAAACTGTCAGAAAACAAATCAAATCCGTTTACGGCAATCTTAGCTACCATTGACACTTCTGTCATCTGCATGTTCACTGATACTTTCACTTGATCCACTGAATTTGTTGTTTGATGTTACATCTTTCTAACTTAACTTTTCTTCTCTAAAGCCTTTTTTTTTACCTTCTCTGTACCAAAACAGGTTTTCAAAATGGATCCATTAAATCGTTCAAGGGATAAAATACAAAAGCAAAAAAGGAAAAAACAATTTCAGTTCTGCTGTAAACAAATAGGTGTTTAGCTTTCTTAGTGAACTTTTAGTGCTGGAAAAATATGCATGTTTTTATTTTGATCATTTTCAAGATAGCTTTTTGCATATTCCTGTTTATGTATGAATACGTTTGCCCTTCCAGTTTTCAAATCAGTTGGGAAATTTAATATATTTGAAAATAGAGCAGAGTAAAAATAAAAGTGATATAAGTTGAATCCAAAACAGAGTCTGGGATCAGGGTAGTGTGGGAATTAGTCTTTTTTTGGCTGAGCTCACCCCTATAGGCTGAGTGTTGAACAAAAAACCCAAAAAATTTTACATAATAAAAGAGGACAGAATAGTTGCGGAGTAATATTCCTAAATATTATATATAACCGCTTTTCCACTGATACTGTATATGTGAATTGCAATAAAATTCAAAGGTTGCATGGCAGATAAAAAGGTAGTTTCTATTTAAAACTATGCGTCAGGTGATTATGCAAAGCTTTTACCAGGCAATAACCTAATTTCCTCCTTTTAATGACCTGTCTAAAGACTACTTTGCATAATTGCTTCGATAAATGCCATCTAGCAAAGCCTTACCTGCGCATAGAAAAGCTGCTTTCCATACCGTGGAGCAGATTTTCACTTTTGTCACCAAGAACTTTTCTGGCTTTGTCTATTTTTAGAAAAAAAATCCAAAGCAATATTTGATATGAATGGGATTCTATGTTTCTTTCCTTTAACCGGGAGTAAAATGAAGAGTCTAATAGATGCAGGATTAACTTAAATGTGCCTGTACTTCTACACTAGAGTTCATCACGTTTACAATTACTGAACATATTTTTTACTCACCGACTCTGTATGTTGAAATAGATGAAGTAGGATGTTAGAATCAGATTTTTCAAGTCTTTCAAATTTCTGGGTTACCAGAAAAAACTGGGGATGTGTGTCAGTTTGCCAGTTTAAATGTGTTGCTTCCACCTGTTCCTTCTTCCTGCCAATCAATGCAGGCTACAAAAGAGGCACATAGATCATCAGTCTCTAAGGTACAGTCAGATTTTAGCCTGAAAGAAAAGACAAAAGCATGAGAAAGAAGTTTTATGACTGGAGTGTTTGAAGCTCAGACTAAATCTCCTCCTCAGTCCATTTGTTTTTTTTTTTTTTTTGTTGTTGTTGTTTTTTGCTCCATAACATCTTAACCCATTTAAATATTTTCAAAATGGAGTGTAGGTGTTGTGTTTGTGTGTTGCTGCCCCTTACGCCCTCACTCTCTCTTCCCATCATAACTCCTACAACTCATGAGAGCTCTTAATATTGTATGAAGACCCCACCACCACTACTTTAAAACCTCCAACTCAACACTGTCTCCTCTCTCCTGAGGGAACCAGCTTTAGAAAAGGAACACAGATTTACCTGGTGGCCATTAATTGGCTTATATTACTCATGTCTCATCTGTGCCACCTCTTTGGTTACAACATAGCCTGCAAATTAAGCTTTTCTTAAGCTTTATAGATGACGGATCGTTAAGTGATCTCCACTTCCTTTAACAGATGCAGGTTGGAGGTGGTGTTGATCCCTGATCTACATGTGTGAAAACAGACATAAAATGTCAAACTTTCTTCCATGCAAACAGTTGATAATATCAATCTGTGTTTGTCCTTCATCTAAAAAGTCTATATACAAGATCTTTTCTTGTTAATTGGTGGACATTCCTTGTTTAAACATTATTTTTCTATTAAAATTCAGAAAAGGCAAATATCCAACCGAAACTTTAAGCTTCTGTTAAATTCTTCAGTGTTGACAAAATATATCCAGAATTAATGAAAAGGAGGTTTGTGAAACAACAACAACAACAAAATGATGCCCACATTACAAGGTGATGGGAAAGAGAGATGTCATAAACCTGAGGTTCCTGGGAACTATTTAAATACACAAACCCACAATGCACTATTTCTATTGCTGTCATCTATTAATAAATGAAACCAAAACAGAAGACTTAGTTAAGAAAGCTGAGCATATATTTCAGAAAAACTACTGATTTAACAAAAATTGTTAAATCATTCAAGTTTTCGCAAAAATTTTCCCATTTTTATTGTGTAATGATAACTTATGATAATCTAGTGTTAATTGGTTTACCCATCTGTTCAAATGTTTAAAATAAAATATAAAGGACTGTAGGTTTTAACATTTTCAACCTGAATGAGCATAGAAATACACTAAAAACAAACAAAACAATATTACTTTGTGTAACTGTTTCATACCATGTCAGGTTAGAGTTGCCGGTTTACCTGGTGAGACGAAGCCACAGGTGAAACCAGGGGCTGTATTGCTGAAGGGTTCTCTCACTGCTGTTCTTGGTCTGAGTAGAGTAGGTCTTCCCGTCACCCATTTTTGTGCAGCTGTTCTTCTAGGCGTGAAAGTGTACTGGTGTCATATGTAGTCTCGATTGTCAAAGCAGTACAGTGGCCTTTGAATATTCCATATTCGTCACCTTAAACCAACCCACTTCCATGTATTTTGGGGGGATTTTATGTGTAGACAAATACAGATCAGTGTGTGTATCAACTGGATGGAAAATAAAGAATAATATTCAAAGGTCCAGTGCAACCAAATAACTTCAGAAATCTCTTAATTATTAAGTAAATCCATCATTGTGAACTTAAATGCCTGTATAGGTGCTGTTGTGTGCTCTGAACAGCCTTCCATCATTTGAAAACATTAATCGGAGAAACAGATATTCTGTTGACAGGAAAAGTTACAGGCCTTATTTGTCCTTACAAAGAAACTACATTGTGCTAGCATGATGCAGTTGGGCGCTTTTCTTCAGCAGCGACAGAGAAGTTGGTTTGGATGTGTTTAAAGATGGATGGAGTTAAAAAATAGGGGCGGGCCTGGAAAAGGGAAACCTGTTCGAGGTTTTAAAAAACCTGAGAATGGTATGGAGACTCGCTTTTTGATAGGATGACGAGTCTACAAAGGAGCCTGGATCAAAACACAATTCTATGTGAAAAGGCTGAAATCTTATACCAATTTGTTACTCTTTATCCTATTCTGGCTTTTAAAAGGGAAAAAGTCCAAATATCAAAGCCTGTAGAAACTGATTCCAAAATAACTTGCACCTGGAACCACAGCAGAAACTGGTTTCTAAAGAGTAATTGTGTACCAGTGGTTCCAGCTTTTCATTTGTAAGAAAACTAAAGCAGTCAATCATTCCTATTTTCACTAAAGCATTATGTGCCATTAGTATTTGTCTAGTTGGCCATCACTCCTAAGAAAAACAGAAATGTGTAGCTGCAATAGAAAAATATGTAAACAGCTCACAAAATGCTTGTGAAATGTTTGCAAGACACTGGAGGTTATCTTTTAAGCTGTTTTTTTTTTTTTTGCATCGACACTGCAAAAATTTGACATCTAATAATGGCATTTTTTTCTTAAAATATGATCGATATTTTTTTTTCTTCAACTGAGAAAGTAAATGAGACACTTTGCCAAAAACAAATGCAGTCTAATGTGCATTTATCTAATTAATTATCTTATTCTAAGGGTAAAAATAGTCATCCGAATGGCAAAACATCTTATTTACCAACTCAAGGGTAATGACACTGATTTTAAGACATTTTATTCATGTTTAGATCGTTTTTCCAATATAAATAAAAAAAATTTGCACCCACAAAATTTGATAGAAGAATATTACATATACACATATCCAGCTATAATGTAACATTGAGCAAACCACAGAGAGACATCCCACTAAGCCAAATAATACATTGTGATGCGATAATCCTTGTCTTTATTTGTTGAAGAGAAGGTTAAACAAATCTAGAGAGTTTTACATGATATATTTTACTTGATTGGATTAAAAAAAATCCAAACCCAGATATTTATTTAACTGACTGAAATACAGCCAGAGTCAAACCCACAAGATCAAGCTGTGCAAGGATATTAAAACCAGATAACAGATTTTTTTTGTTTGCTTTCTTTAGATTTTATTTTATTTTCTAATTCATAAAATTTCATATCATAATAAAATATAAATAAGGACACACTCCTTTACAGTTGTTTAAGTTATAGTCTTTCAATATGTTTTCATTTTTATCTTGGAGCAGAATAATAAAAAAAAAACAAATTCATTGCAACTAATCTGATTGAGTCTAAACCTATCTTGCAACCTTTACACAGAAAATCCCCAGTGCCAGTTTTAAAGCTGTTCCTGTAATTCTACTCTATTACTTTTGTTTAGGTTCCTAAACTTTTTGGTGGCTCTTCAGATGCACCTCCTCAGTCATGGAGAGTTAATGACTGGGGGAACGGCACAGTCTGTCGTCCCACCGGGACCCGTTCACAGCAATGACAGGTGCCATGGGAACAAGATCAAACAGGTGGGTGATCTCCTTCATGAAACAGCTTCTGCTTTAAAGCTTTATTTGACTAAATGTTGTCACTAGTTTTAATAAGCCCATGTTTTGAAGCTGTGACTGGCTCACATCTGACTGTGAGAATATACAGTGCGTGCTAATATGGTTCGCCCGAGTGAGTCAGCCCCCAGCTCATGGGTATTTACAAAAAGAAGATCTTCAGAAAGGCCAAGGCCACCCTACATTACCCTGGATGTAGACAGGAAGAAATCTACAGCAGTTGCTCATATGAACCAGCTTCACAATGTTACCACAAAAGGTTTAATCAATGCGTCAGTGTAACTTGGCTAAAAATGTTCTACGGACACGAGGTCCTGGTTGGTTTATTATCTCTGTTTCTGTGTGAGTGAGACATCCAAGTGACCATCTCTTTTGTTCATACATGTTGGTACCTCTACATTAGCGAGCATAAAAAAGGAGCATTGATTGTGTATTAGTGGATGAATAGATGATTATTACCATCTCCCTGTACACTAAAATTAACTAAACATGCCTCACTCCCAAAATAGGTTGTCAGACTGACACTGATTCAAATCTAATCCTATAATCTGATGACAGCAATCCTTCTCAAATTGCTAAACTGAACTCACCTTCCCAGCAGGTAATCCCTCCAGGAGAGACAGGTTACTTTGGATAAACCACTATGTTCAACAGTAATTTAGCAAATCTGAGTAGATTATTTTTGACCAAGAGATGAAGAAGTTTTTGATCGCTTTATTTAACTGAGTGAAATGCAGCAAATTTCCACTTATATGTTGCTATGAGAGGGCTCAGATTCTCTGTGTATGCCCTGGGATGTACGCAGGGGATCCCAATAAAATGTGTTTGTCTTAATCTTTTGTTCTCTTTGCTGTCAGGATCATTAAAAGCAGGAAGCCAAAAATCAAAATCTTTCAACTCATTTTATGGTTATTCAATTTCAAGTAATTTCTGAAGTTGTAAAGATATAAAAAGTTTAGATACATGTATTCATGCATTAATCTTCAGCATATACACCGTGGGAGAAATATTTACTTTCAGTTCCAGCCCCCTAATAATGTATTTAAACTGTTGTTTTTCAAATGAAATCATCATATGGCCATTAGAGTGGAGTTTATAGTTTAAATATGATGAAAAAAACTTAACTATAGGGGATTTTCTTTAATCTCCTCCAGGGTTCAACTATGCCTACAGACTCAAATGTTGAGATAAATCCCTGTGTAACATTTTGAATGCCGACTAGCACAGAGTTTTTCAAAGTGTCAGCCGCTAGGGGACGATAGGGAATCTCAGGGGAAAAAAAAAACCTAATAGTGACACATTTCTGGTTTATTTATTGTCAAAACTCATGGTAATTGATAGAATTCAATAAACTGAGTTAATATATTTTCAGTTGAGATAGGAGCTTATCAAAGCATTACGCTAGCCAACTGTCTGTTAAAGATCATTGTCTGGTTGGAAGTTATGTGCCAGTTCTTCTTTTGACAAGAAAAAGGTTGAAACTCCAGCAGAAAAAAATGTTATGAACTAAAGTCACAACTTTGACTTCAACTATTTTTTTGCTCATCGTCTTTATAAGATTCATAAAAGGGTCATTACATAGTTTATTAAATAAGCATGTCAATTATTTAATTTCAGGGCCTCTGTTTTGCTCCTTCCAGTTGTTTTTGCTCCACAACAACTATGTTTTATAATTGGCTGAAATCCTAAATAGGCTTCTTAGGATCACACATCCAATGCTTTTGTCATCAGGCAGCAAAATCGAAACTTTTAAAGGATAATTATTCATTTACTGCACTGTAGTGGTCACTTGTTTTCCTTTTATTACCTCCAAATCACTGGGATTTCTCATCAGATGTCAATGCTAATTTAATCCTGATTCTGAATAGGCAGATTTTAAAAATATAAGATAGCATAATTTGAATTAGGAAGATGTGTAAGTCTCTTTCAGCAGCTCCTGACTACAAACAAAAAAATCTGAGTGCAAACCACCTTTCATTTAACCTAAAACTTTTTCATTAGTATTGCATGACTTCTCAGTTTACACCCTTATGAATAAAACAAAGTGGACTGTGGCATGGTCACAATAGATCCTTTCTATCTATAGCTGATTAACATCTACAACAACTAGTTGAGAAAAAAAAAACAACAACAAAAAAAACAAAAAAACATGAATTACAACATTTATTATCCAGTTGGGATTAATCAAGTATTTTCTTATTGTATTGAAAAAGATAAGAGATATAAAAATTGTACATTACAAATATAAGCCCATAGAAACACTCAGCAGTCAGTTAGCACCTTGTACAAAGCATTATTACCTGAAGCCAGACCTGCAGCAACATGCTGCCACCACCATACTTGGCAGTTAGGACAGTATTGTTTTGAAAAGCCTCAAATTAACTTAGTTAAACATACCTCCCATTTTAAATCTGGTGGCTGATCTTCTAAAATTACCCCCTATGGTGAGTCTGTCCTTCTGCAGCTTGCCCTCATGATTAACACATTTATACTTTTGCTATATAATCACTGCCTTTCACCAAATTACTCAATCTTGATCATAAAATGTTTAAGCAGAAGGCATTTTGATCCTATTGCTCCTTTTCTTGTACCTTTTTTTAAAACCTTTGAGATGCTGGTGTCTGAATATCCCAGTAGATCAGCCTGTTTGGTACCACCAGTAATGCCATGTTACCAGTCAGTTAAATACTTTATATTTTGATGCTCAGTTTGAACAGCAAATTCTCTTCTCCACTGAAGTTCGAATCGCTGTTAACAAGTGAAAAGACATGATTGTCTAATAAATTGCCGATGTTTGACGGTGAGTTGATAAGAGAAAACCAACAATAAATCCAAACTTATGTTTTATTTCATCCCTTGAAATTGTTTCTTGTATTAAAATTTTGACCCTCATGAAAATAACCCATCCATGCAGATGCTAAGTGAATTTTAGCTTTTTATATCTATTTCTTTGTTTTTTATCCATGTGTATTATTAAGTGTTTAACCTAAATCTTGTCCTTCGACAGGTACAGCATTGTGTCAGACATCATACCAGAGGAAGAGCTGCAGAAGATATCTAGTTTAGCACTGAACAACGGTAACAGCTCTGCCAAAGTCAAGGAGAGGAGAGATACAGAAAGAGAGGACAGTAGAAGGAGGCCTGGAGCCACCACTGTTTTGCCCGGCACTAGCGGACAAAGAGGTATGAACAGCTACAACGGGAAGGCCCTGACAAGGGGCTCCAACCAAGTCCGAAGCCGTTTTGTGAAGAAGAATGGACAATGCAATGTAGTATTCACAAACATGGAGGACAGGGGACAGCGCTACCTTGCAGACATTTTCACCACCTGCGTAGACAGCAGTTGGCGATATCTACTACTTCTGTTCTGCACCAGCTTCCTCATCTCATGGTTGATATTTGGCGTAATCTTTTACAGTGTAGCCCTTGCACATGGGGACTTTGAGGAACCCCCTAAACAGAAAGTTAGCGAGCTGGTGACAGGGATGCATGAAGCCTCCTCTGGGCTCTCAGCTGGGGGCCAGAAACAAAGGATGCCCTGCATACTGCATGTCCAGGGATTTGTTGGGGCGCTCCTCTTCTCTATGGAGACCCAGACTACTATTGGCTACGGATGGCGCTGTGTTACAGAGGAGTGTCCTCTGGCTGTGTTGACAGTGGTTATACAGTCCATTGTCGGTTGCATCATTGACTCCTTCATGATTGGAACCATTATGGCTAAGATGGCTCGGCCAAAGAAGAGGAATCAAACCCTGGTGTTCTCCAAAAACGCTGTCATTGCTCTGCGTGATGGCAAACTGTGCCTCATGTGGAGGGTAGGCAACCTGCGGAGGAGCCACATTGTAGAAGCTCATGTCCGTGCACAGCTCATACGATCATATGTCACTGCTGAAGGAGAGTTCATCCCTTTGGAACAAATGGACCTCAATGTGGGCTATGATGAAGGTACAGACAGATTGTTTTTAGTGTCTCCACTGGTTATTATTCACGAGATAGACAAAGATAGCCCTTTGTACACTTTAAGTAGAGCAGATCTAGAAGCAGATGACTTTGAGGTCGTAGTTATCTTGGAGGGGATGGTGGAGGCCACAGCCATGACCACACAGTTCCGTAGCTCCTACCTTTCCAGGGAAATCTTCTGGGGTCACAGGTTCGAGCCGGTGATCTACGAGGATCGGGACCGCTACAAGGTGGACTATGCCCGCTTCCACAATACCTACGAGGTCCCGTCAACACCCCATCTCAGCGCGAAAGAGCTCGATGAGGCTGCGAGTCGAGCATCCTCCACTGCATCTCCTGCATCAGCCCCCAGATCTACACAGGACTTGATCCCAAGGTCTCTGACCGCCTTCTGTTATGAGAATGAGGTAGCACTGAGCTGTGCAGAGGAAGAGGAAGAAGACATATTTGACTCTACACAGATGGTAGGAAAGGACAGGGCAGAGGAGAGGAGGACTTCTGTTGACTTTCAAAGTATGTTTCATGACACAGCAACCATAACCTCAGGCAGTCACAATGTTATGTGTGTTCTGGACATGGATAATAACCAAATGGAGTTTGACATCCTCCAGACTGCAATTCCTCTTGACCCAGTCACCTATAAAAGTGACCAAGAAGCCTAAAAAGTGGAGCTAGGGCAAGAAACTTGGACAGTCAGCTTAAAGATACATGAGCAAAGGCTGAAACTCATTTTGCCTTCCCAGTCTGTTCTTTTTTATTAATGTTATCGTATTTCCACTTATTATGGTAAAATGTTGGACCTATACAGTAGATTCTGCAAGACTGCACTGCTTGGAGAACCATTGACCAAGGAGACCAATTCCAAATGTGGGCAAAGTATCTCTGAGAGACTTTTGGCTTCATTTATTTTTGAGTTCATAACCAAATGAAAGCACAAGTATGTTAAACTACGAAGGAAGGATGTTTTAAAATGTGTGCATATTTAGCATTGTTCAAAATGATGTTTGTATGAAATGTTATGTTTCTCTGAAAAGCAATTTTCAAGTTTTTAAAGGAAAGTGGTTAAAAATCCTCTTTTTTATGAAAAGCTTACAGCTTCATGGGTTAGGATATAATTTTTCATCAAAGCTTGGAAAACTTGTGATTTGCAATTATCACAATTACTCCAAACTACTAACTACTAACAATAGTTAGTAGTTTGGAGTAATTGTGATAATTGCAAATCTTTTGCTGGAACCAGCTTAACATCCTCATTTTATATTTGTTCAAAATGTCAGTGGTAACTTGACCATTCTATGGACAACCTCCAGGTCTAACAGATGTTCTTTTTTCTATTTCTTAAAGCAACTGTTCATTTTTATGATTTGGGTGGTGTGGAGTGATTATGAATAGTCACTGTCTAACATATAGTCAGCAGCAGTCACAGTAAACTCACTTTGAAAACCAGATATGGTCAGGTTAGAGTCAAACTAACAGACACATTTAAAAATTAATTAGCTGAAACAACACAATTAATAAAATTGCATAACATTAGAAGTAGATATTATTTTTAGGTATTTTTTGTAAATCTCTAATACAAATTTTCCTGTTTTAAATCATTGCATTTAAGAGCAGATGACTTTAAAGTAGTGTATCCATAAGACAGACGAAAGAGGATTAGAGTCATTGAAAAAAAGAAAAAACAGCCACTCAATAAAAGAAGAGACATTAAATTCTGACTTTAATTTAGAATTCTGACTTTAATCTCAGAATTATCAGAATTCTGAGATTAAAATCAGAATTCTGAGAATAAAAACAGAATTCTGAGATTAAAATCAGAATTTAATGTCTCTTTCTTGAGTGGCTGTTGTTTTCTTTTTTCCAATGGCCTTAATCCTCTTCTGTAAATAACGGATGTGATAAAAGTGAAAAGGAAAGTCAAATATAGTTGGATATCTGTAAGCTTCTGGAAACAAGGAGGGAGAATTGTTGAAAAACAACTTTCTTTGGACTCATCTGGTCATCGCACTGATGTTTAGCAGCGGTGTTACTGCCACCAGCATAGCAAAAAGGCAGGAATGTAAACAGCTGTTTTTGGGCCAGTTGACTATGTGTAAAAATATCTAAAATATGTTTTCTTGGCGTGTTGTTGTGGCCGAGAGGTCAAGGCGATGGACTTGAAATCCATTGGGGGGCTGTATGGTGGATCAAGGAGGTTCTGGGTTCGATCCCGGCCTGGGGTCTTTCTGCATGGGATTTGCATGTTCTCCCAATGCATGCGTGGGTTCTCTCCGGGTACTCCGGCTTCCTCCCACAGTCCAAAAACATGACTTTTAGGTTAACTGGCATCTTTCAATTGTCCCTAGGTGTGAGAGTGTGTGTGAATGATTGTATGTCATTGTGTGTCTATGGGTTGCCCTGTGGCAGACTGGTGTCTTGTCCTGGGAGTACCCCGCCTTACGCCCGTAGTCTGCCGGAGATAGGCACCGGCCCAACCACGACCCTGACGGATGAAGCTGGAGAAGACGGATGGATGGATGTTTCCTTGGGTTGAGAGTCAGATTTTTGATCAGATAGGCATTTATTTTGAATATGCTAGGGTAGTTGTTAGCTTAAACAAATTAGAGACATGTTTCCACAAATACCACGGGTGTTCCTTGGCCTGCCTTTAGTTGTGTTCAGAAGAAGTATCAGCATTTACTGTTTATAAAGTTAATAAGCTAAACTGTGCAAAGCTAGCAAGAATAGACAGCCAAAAAATATGACATTTTCAAGCACTTTGAATTTTGCTTCAATCAATAGAGAGAAGGAAAGCAAATTATTTAACAGACTCCAAGTTGAAATAAACTGGAGCTCTGTAATCCGAGAACAAGAACTAGTTGCTATTTTAGCTGCAGTATATTTTCTTCCAAAGTCAAAACTTAGATCTGCAAATGGATCAGTGAACAAGCTAGCAACTGTTAGCAATGCATTGCAATGAGACATGGTATCTGAAACTGGGTAACAGACCATGCACTTAAAAAATGTACCACAGAGGTTGGACTTTAAGAGATACAAACTGATGGAAAGGAAAATAAGATGTCTAGCATTGCAGCAGTCATTTTAATTTTTGGAAAATAGCCTATAGCAGCCATATTGGGATTTGATTTTCATGTTGAGGTTGTAAACATTTTTTAACTGGGGATTCCAGTTTCAGGAAATCTTTCCAGTTCAATTCATATAAGGGGACTATAAAAAAAACTAACCTTTACGTGTCAACAGAGCACACAACAAATCAAATATCCTTCTTTTTGTATATAAAAAACTATGTGAAAATGTGTACGTGTTGCTGTAATGATGTCAATAATTACAATACAGTACCCAGAATTAATGAATAAATGTAGAGCTTTAATTTTAGTCCTACTCGGTTTAAAGCTGCTTCTGAAACATAATTTGCCAATCCTTTATCCAGCATGACTGTCACATGTTTCGAACATAGTGATTGCTGCACTGATAAAAAGTGTATTTAGATTAGATTAGATGAGTTTTATTGATCTCACAGCAGAGAAATTCACACCACAGCGGAGAAATTGCTATTTCCTTATATCATTTTTTTTCAAGTCCCTCATCATATTTCACACTGCATAACTTCTGTTACTGAACACTTTGTTATAGTGTTTAAAATGAAACGTTTTCCTGTAATCTTGCTTTGTTAACAGTAGTTAGCTTTAGTCAGGAATTATTTACCTTTGTATCTACCTTCTAAAGTTACTTTCTTCATGAATACCACGGAAGGCAGCCAAAGTGGCACCTGTATTAATTTACCATGATATAAACATAGCTCCATATTTATACCCTATTCTACAAATGGAGATTGGTCTGACTGCTGTCTGGAAGTTAAAGACTGCTCATAAGTGCTCCACAGTGCTTTGCACAAAGTAATAAAAAAGACAATTTTACACCTAATACAGTTTTTCTGATACCTTTTTTAGTTTTTTGTTTTTTTTTTGCAAACAAGAGACTCCACATTTTAAATACTTTATGCTTGAATCTACTTTTAGGTTGATGTATATAAAAAGTAACATAGATTTTATTTTCTATACAGAAGCAAAATTATATTTTATAATTGGAAGCAACCAGAGTAAGGTTTTTTTTTACTTGATAACTTCCTATGATAACTAATAGTTATAATTTTCTGCTATATTTGTAGTAAAAGTCTGGACTATGATCAGAGTTGGATTTTACTTGTATGTCTGCTGTTGCTGTTTGCCAAAGGTCGTTAGTTTGGGAGAAAAACAAAGAGCTCCTCTGATCTCATTTTGGAAAATGGAGAGAGGGGCACAGTTTAAGTGTACTTGGTGTCTGTGATGGCAGATAGGTGAAAGGACGCCGTAAAGCACAACAGGGAGCAAAAGGGATAAAGGCTGCTTGTGCAGTCATTGAACATGTTTAACATGTCGCTGGATTTGCACAGAGGGGATCAATGCAAGATTAACTGAATGTAACGGAAAGTGCTTTGGACTGTTTTAGTACAATGATTGTATGATGGAATATATTACAGAACTACAACCACTTTAAAGGGACAGCATATGGAAAGGTTTAGATGCTAAAGTAAGATAATCTGATTTTGGGACATGTTCATACAAGCAATTGTTTACAGATTTTTTGTTAAGCTTCAGAAATTCATGCATGTGATGCAGGAATACTTGTTGGCTCTGAAAACTGTAAACAAAAACATAATATATATATTTATCTATTTTAAATATAAATAAATGATCAAATTGTGAGGTGTTAATCCTGCTTTAGCAAAATGTAACTGTTAAATAAAAGTTACAATAGAAAAAAACAAAAGTTTTATTTTTGGGGCTTTATTTTTTCACAAACAGGACATTGAACTACAACAAAATTTGAAAATAAAAACAAAGCGAAGGTGAGCAGTTAGATGAAAAACTGAGGATAAAATGAGGAATCTTTTTGACACCAGCATTCCCAAGGGGGATAAAAGCTCACAGCAGCTGTGAAGCATTGAGGTGTAAGAGTCATGGTGAGGTTATCTGGTAGGCTCTCCATAGTACCCACTGTGTGAGTGTGAGTTTATCTTTAAAAACAAATGGCCTAAAGCAGCACTAGACTTGATAATATTATAATGACACACAAATAAATCCACTAAAGACTGGTTGACAATGAAGGCAAATAAAAGTCCTGGGCTGAGTAAAAGCCAAGTCATTAATCCCAGTGAGATTCTGTAGAGTGATTTGAAATAATCTGTGCAAATAAGAAACCCCTCAGATATTTCCCATCTGAAAGTGAAACGTAAAGTAAACTTTTTTTTAGATACATATTAGAAAGCAGAGGAGGATATAAGACGTTTCACACTTAAGTTATTTCAGCGAAAGGAAATCACAGTAGTTATTTGGGGTTATGGTGTCCAAACTACTTCCTTGGAAAAACAATACTTTTTTGGGGATACATTTGAATTTTTTGTTTTGAGTGCAGCTCAATCCCTTTAGCAGACATTTAAAAAGAAGTCGCATTGATTTGTAAAGATTTTCCTATGAAGAACTTATTTTATGAGGTGGCAATTTTTATTCTTTATTTTATTTTTGTAATAACTATTCACATTTAGAGCACAGAATTCTTTTGTCACCTTCAATTTAAATTATTTTTCACTTTCATTTAAGATTTTACTCTGCTTTGAGCACAACATGGGGTTTTAATTTATCCAGTTTTTGGTTTATCCATGCAGCCATCAGATATAATGCTGCTGCTGAACAAAGAATTTGTGATCTCAAAATCTGTGTTTTCTTCTTTTTCAACTTTGAATTTTTTTTTTTTTAGTATCCTGTCCATTGTCTTAATATATTGGTAAAGATATCTAAAATTTTCATGAAAAAATCCTGATAAATTGTCTTAAGCGAAATCCTTTATCCACTGGTCAAAATAAAATAACTCTTCTTTGTTTTTTTACAAATGACAGAAAAACAAAGGCATATTGTAATTTATTGTAACAGAGACCTAATTTAATTGTAAGGTGTCAGTGAACTATGTTGTATTTGTGTGGTTGTTGTTTTTTTGTGACATGTTCACTATGTTTAGCTAAGGCTATCCCTTTTTATTGATTGGACAAGCAAATGAGCAAAAATTATGATATAAACAGCTATATATATCTATAAAAATGATAAATGTTTGATTTTCTGCAACATCTTATTTAATTGTAAAATGAAAAAGTTCATTTTTAAAAATCATTGTTGTTTCTTGGAATCCACCACTGGAATCGCTGGAATCCCAGCCTTGTCCTACAGCAGAGAGCACCAAGCAAATTGTTTTCCTATCTAAAAGAAAATCCACCGTATAGTTTTAGAAATAAATTATGTTCAAAGCACTTTATTTTTTATTTTTGTTCACCTTTGGGGTTGTAAATAAATGTCTATTTAATATTACATCTTTGTTCTTTTTGTATCTTGTAATTAGAAGGATGTTTACAGTGTAACTCTAAGATCTATGAGCCTACTCCACACTTTGCTGCACCCATCTCCAACCACCAGATGTCTCTGTAGTAATTTAAATGCTTCCATAGTGCTTCCATACTAAATTTTCTGTTTGCAGTAGGTTCACAGAAGAATGACAAAGCTAAACAGAAATTTAAAAAAGGTTTGAAAAAAAGTACAAAGGAGCATTAAAGACAGGGATCAGAGAAAAATAGACAGGGATCTTACACATTTACAGGCTGAGTGTTCCCTATTTTTCCATTCCTTTGCAACCTTACAATATGAAACATGAAATCACACCATACATATATGTGAACAGCTGAAAATATGTAAAATATAAAATCTAAAAGAAGAACAAACTTGTAGGAATAAATGAAGCAAGGTAGCAAAGAAGGAAACAAGTAAGAGAGACAAAGAGAGAAGTAGGGCAAAAGGATAGACGGACACTAGGAAGGGCAGCCAGATAACATAGGAGGGTTCAAGAATGAAGAGGAAGCAAGGAAGGAAACAACCAAAGAAATAAGGACACAACAAAAGAGAAGTGAGACACAAGGGCAGAGGGATTTGAAAAGAAGAGGAAAGAAATGAAAAGCACAAAAATGAAAGAAAAACTCGATGAAGAAGGAAGCACACAAATGAAAGAAGAACAGGTGACACAAAAAGGACGGAAGTATAGAAGGAAGACAAGAAGTACTTAGGATATAAGTGTGAACAAAAGTAGGAGAGGAGAGGAAAAGGAGGAGGCAACAATAAACACAAGGAGGGGAGAACAGTAAAAAATGGAGGTGCGGAGCAAGGAATGGAGGGGTGAAACTAGTAATGAATGTATGCAAATTATGACATTAAGGATTACAACCTAAGAGATCTGGAGGACACAGGCTACACAAAGAAATAAGAAAAGACACAAACTAAAAGGAGGAGAATGAAGCAATAGGAAGGTAGGACACTAGAAGAAGGAAGAGAAAAAGCCGGACAGAAAGAAGGAAGGGAGGATTAAATAAACAACACCTAGTAGGAAGTAATGAAGGAGACAAGGAAAGGATGGAGGTAGAATACATGAAAGAAAGACAAATGACAGGAAAGAAGGGTGATTACAATATTGACTGGTAGGAAGGAAAATGCAAATCAAAAAAAGAAAACAGGTCAAGTAGGAAGGAAAAATACTCCAAGAACAACGGTGACATGAGAGGAAGGACAAGAGGATGAAAGGACAAAAAAAGAGCACAAGGAGGTAAGAGTGCAGAGAGAGATGGATTTTCGAAAGGAATGAAATACACAAGTAAAAGAAGGACCAAAGTACAGAAACAGCAAGGAACCCAGTTTCTATAAATATGGAGAAAAAAGGGGATCAATTTTGATAGTATCATACTGCTATTTTCTTTTGTCCCTTTTTAAGTTTTTTAGGCTCTGATTGCCTTTATTTTGTGTTATTTTTGAATGTACACAGACAGAAAAGGTATGTAGAGAGAGGAGAAGACATGCAGCAAAGGTCAACAGGCCAGGATTCAAACGAGCGACAGCCAAGTCAGGAACCAAGGCCTTCATACATGGTCGCATGCTTAATACGCCAACAACACACCCTCTTTTATCCATTCTTATTCAAAGTTAGAAAATATCTAAATCACCTGCCATGCATGCTGTGTAGGAAGCCCTTTTAAATACAAGTGTAACTGATCCTAAAACTGCTTTCATGTAGAAGCATTTGGGGGCAGTCGACTTTTAAATATGGCTTAGATCCTCAAGGCAAAGTCACCTGATGGCTGTAAAATGTGCTTTAACAAATGAAAACACTGTATCTTTTCCCTTTAGAAGTAGTCAAGTGTTACTCACTTTAGGTGTTTCAGCTGAACTAAGATCAGTTAAGAAGTTTAAAAGAAAAAGACAGCAACTTCTTGTGGCAATGAACTACAAGAAGGACACTGTTTTAGCCTTTATTTTGTACAAAGAAGCCTCTGACAGACAAATATGAAAGGACTTCAGCTGAAATGCATAAAAAAAATATGTAACACAAACATAACACCCCCAAGAGCAACTAAATTTCATTTAAGTCTGCTTTCTACTTTCTCAAGAGACTTTAAACTTTCATATTAGTCCGGCCAAAACATCTCCATCTTGTATGATGATTTTAAACTAATTGTCTTATAAAGTTTAAAGGAGACACCAAGGTGGGTTTAACTACATCTTCTGGAATGGCCGGTTGATACACGATATGGCCATATATGAACAGAGCACAACTGTAAGGAGTCTGGGGACCAGGTCTCAGAGAGGCCGTCGGAGCAGTGGTGAGGTAATTAGAGAGTCTTTCCCAACAGACACAGGGAACGAGGAATCCGGTCACTCGAGCCAAACGACTGCGTATGGCAATGGAAACAGGTTACTGTCAAAGAGAAACGACAACATAAACACTCATCATCACCATCATTATCAATATAATCTAATTAATTAATAAAGTGTTTTAAAAACCAAAAAGTACACACAGTGCTGTGAGCTAAAACCAAAGGAAAGATAAAAAAAATAACTCATCCGAGCAAAACAATGTGGGATCTTCCTAATGGAACCAGTTCTCCCAATGAGCCTTTGGTTTGGAGCAAAATAAAATATGTCCACGTTCTGGTGGAAACAGCAGAAATTATAATAAAGACCAAAACAGTATACTTGATTTTTTATTGAAAACATGAATAACAATCCTTCATATTGTGCAATGCAGCTGTACCACTCCACTTCAGATATGATGGGTGTGACAACCAACATGAGCTCCCCTACTTTGTTTGTTAAACATTCTAGAACTGCTAGAACCCACTGAACCAGAACTGCTTGGACCAGCTAAGCTAACACATTCTCTTTCAGCTTTATCACAATTTAATGCATTTAAGTCATTATTCATCTTTCACTGTAAAACTGAATGAAACCTCGTTGCTTTGACTGCATGTAATACACTCTTGTCAGGGTCTATTCACACTTATCTGCTGTTTTTAAAGGACATTTTAAATGCATTAAGGCTTGAACCTTCCCCACAGACTCTTGAATTGACTCCTAAAACCCCCTTTCACCTTTTATTTGTTCTTATTTTAGTTGAGCTTATTTTCAGTAGTGATTAGTTTAGGGATTGTTAGCTAATGAAGGTACCATTCTTTTAATCCATCGTCATTTGTGGTTATTTTACAAAGTGAACGGTTTATCACTCAGGCCAGATTCATCCTTTTTGGTTGAAGGATGAATTAACAGAGACACTTTCTTGGTTGGTGATTAATAAGTCTGCTGATAACCATAGTCTAAATTACTAAATTGGTGAAAGGCACCTGGATTTTTACAGCCGATCCTGGGGCCCACCTTGAGTCAGAGGTAGGGATGCATCGATGCTGATACTGGTATCGGTTATCGGTCCGATACCGGGCATAAGTACTCTACTCGTACTCATAATATTGCCACCTGATACCACAACATAGATAGCACTTTACAGCAGCGTGCAGCGTGCGTATCATAAAAGTAGCACTAATGTTGAATTTCAGTATTAGACAATTTTGTTAAATTTGTGTTTGTACTGTATGATTGCACATACTTGGGAATGTTGTTCAAATAACAATATCGGTAGAAAAATTAAAAAAAATCCAAAGTAACTTTATGGTGTATCGGTATCAGCGAGTACTTAAATGCAAGTGCTCGTACACTACTCATTTTGGAAAAAAGTGGTATCGCTGCATCCCTAGTAAGAGGCTAAGAACCCTGGTATTAAGCAGGTAATAGTTATAATCATTTAACTAATGATCATTTATTATTTATACCCTTGTTTCTGCATGATCTATTATTTACCTATAACTTCCAATTCTATTTATTTAATCTATTCATAATCAAAGAAGCACAAAACATGCTTGGTGTGAGGGATTGCTGTCGAGTCAATGAGTTGATGCAATCAGCTGGTGTTCTTTAGAGTGAAAAGTTTGAAAGAATGTGACTGCATGATCTTGCTGAATTCTCTCTGTAAAGTGCCTTGAGATGGCATTAGTTGTGAATTGGGGCTGTATAAATAAGCTGAATTCAATTGAAATTGAATTTAATTGAATACAGGGGAATTTCTATGCATAATCATATCGTTTTAAAAAGCAGTGTCCTGATTGGATTTCAAATATCGCATTTTGAAATTGACACTTGGTTCCAAATAAACACAGCTGCTGATACTCGTTGGTATGTTAATTACAATTTAATATCTTCTGCTTTTTTACTTTAAAAAATCCTTCAGACTGAAAGTGAAACTCTCTGAACTCCTATAGTTTACTGCATTGGAATTTGTTATGTAAGGTGTAATCAGACCACTGTTTTTGTGCAAGATAGCAGTTGAAATACAAGTGGTTAAGTTATATTATTGGCTAAACAAAGAAAAAAATTACAAAAGCTTTTCAGATTACAAAACCTTTTCAGCTTAATATTTTCCAGGATTAACTGGAAGGACACAAAAATACTATATGTCTATGCAAAGTCATATCAAAACAGACAGTTTTGCAAGCATTAACTTTCCCTTTTGATATGAAAATGTTCTCAGCAGGAGAAAGATGCGATTTTGCTGAAGACTCTATTTGACTGCCTTTAGTAAGAATACTAACAATTAACTTATCCTGCAAAAACTCCTGTTGGAAAAATCAATCTTTCCTTGTCAAGAAAAACAACAAAAGTCATAAATTTATGCCGTTGAATAATTGATTAGACTACATATTGGTTTTCGTCAATTATTTTCAAATGTCATAGCAACACTGATTCAGCTCTGGTTCCTCTAAAAGGTGTTTTCATCATGTCATAGCAGGAAATCAGGGGATAACAAACCATAGTAGTTTGATTCTTACAAAATAATACATAAATATTCCAACAGAGGGGAAATAACATGGTGTTACAAAAAAATGGAGCTCCATATTTTGAAGGGGAGTCTCTACATTAGTCTATCACTCTATTAGTTCTCACCTTAGCTGCCAGTGGATGGGTTCTCAACCTCGACTCCTTTTTCTGTATGTCTGACTCCTTGTTCTCTCTCTGCTTGTATCCAGACTCATAGCTGTCAATATGAATCCCTGGTACAAAAAAAAGGTTGTATTCATTAATTTTTTAAAATCTCTAACACCTCATTACACGTCTGTCAATGTAGGGAAACATGCACATACGATTTGGGCAGAAAACAAACCTTTAGATGCTTACATCTCAGCAGACATCAGCAATTTCCAGCAATCCTGGTAAAAATGTATTGCATCAAAGGTTTGAAAATGATTTTATTATTGTTTGATAGTAAAATTACTGGTAATCTCAATGATCTATTTAACATAAATATATTTTAAGCATTTGATTTCAATTTAACTCAGAAATTTCAAGGCACACAAATAGAAACATGCCAATTTTGATAAACTCTGCCGAGTCTTTAACTGCAATGTATGTTTTGGTCAATTCAGAATGATATTACGTTTCTCGCCAACAGACACTCTACGTGGGTCTGGCACAAAACAAAGGATGACTATGTGAGAAAGCCTCCCAGGGTCACTGTTAAGTACTGTAGAGGATACGTGATGCTATCTTCCAAAGGTCCTGTTTGTCATCATAATCTCTGTGAAATACATTTGAATAATATATGGCAGATTTCTTTCAAAGGTGCATCTCTGTATTCTCCAAAATCATATCAGGTTATGTTCTTGCAATTACAATTATTTCCAGAAGCTTCTACCCCCAAATCTTTATTATAACAACTGTTTCTGACTGTCTGCAAAATGAGTTTTAAAATGTAATTAAGATGAATGAGCTCTTCCTCTGAGCCTTCATGAAATTCTACTCCTGATTTTTCTATAATCAAGTATTTCATATCTTTGTCAGTCAGTCAATGTTCCTGTTTGAAAATTTGCTTCTAAAACAACCTGAAATCTGAACTTCCAAAAAAAGTGGAGGGAAATTTTCTGCTGGTGGATGAACAGATGAAAAGAGGGAAATGAGGATAAAGGGGCAAGCGGCTCAGTAACCTCAGGCCTGGAGGCTATCAGCTTTTCATTAGCGACTCAGTGAGTGAAGGAGTGTGATCTGTGGAATGGTAAAATACGAGAGGCCATACTGGGCCACGTCAGCTATTAGGGTGATTTGGGGGTTCCTGCTGACTCCTATTGTGCATTGTCTCCAAAGTGAGCAACAGGAGCCCTACAATAAGTCTTTGTATGGGACATTTAACTGCCTGCTAGCATGCTAATTATGGGATGTCTGTGTTTTTCTCTGTGCGAGTGAAAACCCACCAAGTCCTGGTATTTTTCATCCCTCTCTTGGCATTTACACTCCTCCAATTCACCTTTCTCCTTTCTCTGTTCCCCAAGGCACCAATGCCTCACTGCTGTCTCTCTTACTGGATGACCCCTTTAAAATCTCCTTCCTGTTCTCACGTTGTTTTCCCACTGTTAATACCATTATAGACATGGTTTCTGGATGGTAAAAGGCCACATGGCCTAATCTCTGTTAGTGAAAATCCCACACTGATCATCTGAGAACACGGATACAAGAAAACCAAATTCCGTGTTATCATCTCAAGACAGCTAAGGGTGATCTTAGTCAGTAACCCTGAGAAAAACCTGTTGAGGATGTTGAAATAAAACTAACCTGCAGGTGGCACTTTGGTTAAAAAGGATTTGTGATTTCACATTATTGATCAGAACACAACTCAGTTTCTTTATTTATTAGAGCCTCATATTAAATAGTCAAAGATTTCAACAATACTGTTTAAACCTTACTAGACCAACACAAAGTAGCTCCTTATTTAGGAATGTAAAGACTGAAATGGATTTTATTTCATTTTTTTGCAAAAAACATTTCCCTGCATTTTCAGCTGCAAGTATTTCAGTGATTTTTTCTTTTAAAACCAGCTTTGCACACATAGCAAGCAAATACTGTGCTCATGGCTCCTTTTTTAAAGTGGCTCAAACATAAATTACATGGACAATATCTCAGAATATCAGTTCTTAAGTCTTGGCAGAGATTCTCAATTGAATTTTGCAATTCCACTGTTTCTCGGACTGCATGTTTTCAGTCCTTGTCCTGGTTGGCCGTTAACATCTGCCTCAATCTCGAGCCAGTTGTCTTCTTCGTGTATTGTTCTGCCTTTACCTACTTCCATCTTCAAATCAACTCTTGCCATCTACCTTGCCTACGGTGAAGACAAGTATGAGCATTTTTGTTGGTTGGTAAACATTTGACCTCTTGTTGGTTTTCATGTATTACTTGCCTTCTACTTTACCACTTTTCGATAAAGGACAGGATTTTATGGAGTGTAAAACAAGTAGCTGTCCTTTTATCAGATTCTCCTATAAGCCAAGGGTTTTTGTTTGTTCAGTAATGTTTTGGATTTAATTCAAGGGGTTTTGGAGCAAAAGGAAGATAGATCTGCAAATGCACATTCTTCTTAACTTTATTTTTAAAGGATTTTAAAAGCCTTGTGTTGTTTCGTCCTTCCTGCAAAATGAAAGTGAAAATTTGTGTACTGCCTGTTTGAATGTTTTTTGGATATGGAATTCAATAATGAATTTCCTCTTGGGCTGACCAGTATACATTCTTTGAGGGCTTGAATTTAGAGCTTTTCGAACTCTGAACAGCTTAACAAGCAGAAACAATAAAAGCATTACGCAAAAAGCACAGCTAGGGAAATCTGACTCGTCCCAATGTTTTGCTTTTTTGCTTTATATACTCTAATATTACGAATATTGGAATACAATTAACCATGTGTACTGAACGGTACAGGTTAGTGTCGACATGTAATACTCTGTACTTTGTCTTACAAACAGCAGGCACTGGCCAAGGCAGCTAAAAAGTAACAACTGAAAGACAATTTATTGTAATTTTAAATGTATGAGTAAGGCAATGATTTTTTTCAGAGGATATCAATAATGTAAAATGTCCTCATTGCATCAAACTGCAGTAAGGTGTGGAGTTCCACTTGTCATGTCTCTTAAACCCCAATAGGAAAGCGAGCTACTCAATAGAAATGTGTTTAAATACTTGGTCAGCAATGTCTGTCCACCAGTTCAGGTTCAGACTCCATGGTAACCATTAACTGTGCTTCTTAGTGGGGGTTTCCATGCTGATGGGAACTTTCCACAGCGTCGGCATATCTTGAAGCAGTCCTACCAATTTGTTTTCTGAACCAAAGGACTGGAGCTAACAGCTTCCTTGTATAGCTGATTGAGATGATCAATATTAGCAGGGCAAAATATGACATAAGCAGGATGCTGTTCACTGATTGGGCATGGGTGTGTTCAGCCATGTGAGAATGACTGCAAAATCCAGTTGCAGCTCAATGAGGCAAAGTGAAATACATAGATTGATGCCTAAGAGTGAAAAGCTTAAAAAAGAGCAGCTAAGACATCATTTAGTGGGTTAAACTAAAAGCTTTGGTCCTGGTTAAAAATCACGCTGTTTTTCATTGCCATCATCCCACAATTTTTGGGCAGCAAGTCTTAAATCCACAACCTCACTGTTTAAAGAGGGCATGTTATGAGATGGTGAGTGTTTATTTTACTTTTGCAGACCATCAACGGAAAAACGACAGGTTTCATCCCGAGCACAGCAAAGTCAAGAGGAGTGGAGCCATGCAGTGCTGAAATGCAAAAAAAGCTATTAGTACAAGACTGCTCTGTGGCAGGGCTTGGAAGGAATGATAGAAAAAAATCTGTTTGTTGATACATTGAAATCACAGCCATGCACTGTTATACATAGTGCATAGAACTGAAAAAATATAGTTTTCCCTGAGCAGCCAGTCCTTGAACTTATACAAATGGACAACAAAGTCTTCTTCTTCTTCATCTTCTTTTTCTTCTATTACTGTTTTATGGCAGTTGGCTAGTAGCTTTTAGGTGCGCATTATCGCCACCTTTTAAATTGGAGTATGAATCAGAGTGAAACATACCTACATTACATTTTAAGACAAACAAAGTCTTAGCAGGGGGTTGACATGATCTTTCAAAGGGGATTTCAACCATCATGAAAACAATCAAAAAAGCTCAATTTAAAAAACTCTAAATTAGCTTTTTTGTTAATTTCTCTTATTCTTTTAAGTATTGGTAGCTCTTAAGAAGCCATCTGGGACTGTATACCTTAAAAGTTGCTACACCAATAAAATTGTATTTTTCTCAAAACTTTAAAAATAGCGTCTGGGCTGTATTAGTCACACACCATCCACTCATCATGTAAGATGTATGAACCACATTCTGCCCTTTTATGAACTAGGTGTTTAATTCCAATTGCTATATCCACAGGAAACACTAAGACTAGAGTTGTGATGTTCATGCGAGAAGCTGCTAACTTCCTGACAAGCTACAACTGTGCAGAAATTCTTAGTTTTATTTTGATTGTGTAACGGATGCAGATACAGGTTCTTGATTTGCTATTTGACTGATCGAGACAAACATCAGGCACAAGGGAAGAGAACAGCACAGCGTATCTGAAGCATTTGTTTGATATGAAAGTGTCCCATAGAAGTGTACACACTGCCTTTATGTAGTTTAGTGCCAGATAGACAGTTATACATGCTTTGTATGAAGTGATGAGCTGGTGATTCAAAAGACAAAATGACTAGCCTGAACCGGTGAAAGTGCAGAAGTATCGAGAGGCTAATTTAGTATTTGTAGGGAAGATATCCCAGTCAAGTCTGGGTAAGGTAATAATTTAAATCACTATTAAAATGAACATTGAGTTACTCCTTGTTGACTTCTTTAAATAAATTTAAACCTAACAAGCCAGTCTTTGGTAGGGCTCGTTGTAATTTATTAAGCTACCACAATCATCTTCCTTTATTCTGCCAGTAAACAGCTTAATATTTGGAAGGTTCCCCCTCTATGTAGTAGACCAGCGTCTATAAACTTGATTAACAAATGATTTAGGCACAAAAGTCTAACCATAGCCTCTTAATAAAGCAAAATAATTCATTTGGTGGATGTGTTTTAAAGCTTGACTTGTTACCCTTACAATGATGGAAGTGTTCATCTTACGATGAGAGTTACTGTTCAGAATGTTTAACTGCATATGATTGCATGCATTTTAACACCTTTAGCCCGTATGAACACATATTCAGCGAAACATGTGTCTGGGAACAAGTAAACGTCAGTATACACATGGCAGTGCATAGGCACAGCTGTGGGCCCTGTGTTTGAACTCTGGCTCACATGGGCGGAACGAGGGAGGGCCGCAGGGTAAGAATGGGATAGGAGACTGATGCTCAAGAAACTTGCCATCTTCCTCTTCCCTTTCATCTTCTGCTCCCAGCATTAAACAACGGCCCCTTTTATTCCAGCCTGCTTTGCCACCAGCCACCCCCAGACCCTAGAGGCCTCCAACCGTTCACGCTGCTTAACTCAATGTTCCCGAGAAAAACTCATGATTGGAAAATGACTTTTTAAATAGTTCTTCCTTTTAGATATCGTCTTTAAAAAATGTCACCCTATCCTCCTGCTCTGTCGAATTTTGTTTTTTTTCCCCCCATTTTGATCAAAACAACTTTTTCCCTGTCAACACACAGCAATAAAAGTTGAGGAAAACTAATTTTTCACAATAAAGCAAACAAGGATTCAGTTAGGGATTTTAAAACATCCAATATTGATACAAAGAAGTCAGCATGATGCTGTTTTGAGTATTAATTTGTAGAAAAGTGAAATAGTAGGAACTTTAATATTCAGACTCGGACCATTAGTCAGTTTATTTGAAGCTAAACTTAACTGATTAATTTAGACAATACCAACCAAGCAAGGTCATTTGAACTCTTCTCTGTTTTCAGAGAGCTTTTCTGAAAACACTACATTTGTTTATCTACTTCAAATGAAAGTGACTTGGTTATAGGTATGAAACTAAAATAACTGAAAGAATAAACAGGACCAACAAGAATTTGTTTTTCTAACAAAGGAAAAGCTTTTTGTGGCCCTCTACCAGAAGTTTGTAACATTCTTGACTTCCAACTGTAAGAATTGGCTGTATTTTATTTTATATATTCATTTTTCAAATTTTAACTTTTTCTTTGGTTTGGGGAAATGTACGTAGAGTATGATTCAAGTCTCTTCCAATTCTTGGTAATTGTACTGTTTTCTGGCTTATTGCTATGTTGCAAAATCCAGTTCGATTCACATGTTTTAAGTTCACAGTTTATGGTGCAATCAAATACTGTGAGCTTTCCAGGTGCTGCAAAGTTTCCAAACAACCTCTCACTTCCATGCTTTAAATCTGCTATGAGGTTCATACCAAAGATGTCATCTCTCCAGAAGTCCAGGTAATTATAATTTACAATCATCTCTCTGACTATTTTTTCTCTTTATTTGGATTTTGGTCCTTTTCCTGAAAACACAAAGCGGCTGCTTAAGCTACATTATCATGTTAATCTTATTTCATGTTTAAAATGCTTTATACAGCAGTTTGGCTCTAAGAAATGCTTTACTGTTCAGAGATCCAAGAATTAGGTCGGGGAAAACTTAAAGACGTTAGGCAGTCAATGGTCCTTTTTTTGGGTAGGGGGGCATGTTATTGAGGGCATTTGTCTATATATTTTGCTGTGCTGTTCTAATCAGTATTGCGTTAGTTATGCATAAGTGTAATAATTACCCAGCAGAACTGAATTTGCATCGGTGTTTAGCCAGTTCTAATTCCAATGTTCTGCTGTCATGAGACGATTCGAGACGATGTTTTTGAAATGTATTCGTGTATAATTTGTGTGTATCTGGGGAAGATAAGAGCAAAGTGGGAAAAAAATCTTTAATACTCCTGGGGGGGGGGGGGGGGGGGGGGGGGGGGGGGGGGGGGGGGGGGGGGGGGGGGGGGGGGG
>JAUZNJ010121322.1:0-19102 GCA_034780135.1 Jordanella pulchra
GAGGGCTTCAGCCCAGGAGACCCACGGCGCACTCTGCTGGAAGGAAGATGGAGCGGCAGGCTCCGGATCCCAACAGTTTCCAGACTCACAGTTCCTCCTTATAAGAGTGGGAAATGCAGATTATGGATAACCTCAGGTTTAGAAATATTTGCTTCTACAATTTAAAAGGTAATAAGAATATGGAAATTCTAAACAAGGTACGTATACTAAATATTTGAAATGATATTCCTAATTTTGTTGCATTTTATTTAAAATTCTTAAAATTCATCTGCTGGTCTGCGCTTTGGTTTTTCTGTTCAATGCATGTTTGAAACAAGCTACTTTTTATTGTAGCGCTAACAAAATGAGGTTAATAGTTCAAGAAGCAATATTTACTGTAAGCGTTAAAATATGGCTTATTATAACAATTAATATTTTTTTCAGTGACCTGAAACATGTGCACTTTTATAGACTTCATTGAAATCTGTCCTATGCTTCAAATGCAAAAAAGCTACAAAAAAACATTTTACTTTATATTTTCTTCGCTGTGTTTGTTAGACGTTCTTATACCCCTTTTCTTTTTAAGCTATACCTGCATGAAAAATATTTGTTTCTGTTCGTATACTCCTGCTGTTGTCCCTGATTTCCAATTGCGAGCCCCTTTCTTTGTGCCGAGACGTGTGCTTGAATTAAAGTTGAAATATGTAGGCAGAGTATCACAAGCATAGAGTATTTCCCAGCGATGATCACACCTGTTCTGGCACCATCTGGAGCTTCAGTGTTGTTCTCTTGTATTCACTGCTCCTGTTGATGCATCTCTCCATAGTCCTCACCTCGCTTGGCGCTGTGTGCTCTTTGATAAATCTTTTATCAACCAAGTCAGACAGGTCATGCATCAAAGCCTTTTCTGATGGGGAGATGCTGCACATTTCCTTTGGAAAATATCCGTCCAGTGTGTGCTGATTGGATGGCAATGGAGCAGAAATGGAGATGATACAGGTTGAGGACTGCTATTATTGAAATGTGTGTTGTGTAAAAAAAACTGTGTGCATATTGTCTGGGCTTTTTTTAACTCAAAGGATGCAGATTTACAAAATAAATATGTCTACATTTAGGCAAATGAGCAAAACATTAGAAAATGCTGGAGAGAATTGTGCCTTGCTCTGCAATGGCTCATCTCCGGAGGCTGTTCTTGTGGTTGTAAAACCTCATTAAAATGAGCAGAGATAATGGAAACAGGCTTGATTATCTAGCTAATGACATGTTGTCTCATAAAGGAACAGTGGAGCTACAGCACAGGCATTAACTACAGTACATTGCTGCATAAAGATCATAATTATGACACTTTGGGCTAATGGCCAGTGTTAATATGCAATAAATGTAAACAGAGGTCAGGGTAGAAGTTTGATTAAGTCATGTTTATTCAGTAATGAGGGCTATTTTACATTAATAGAGCCTCTACAGCCACATGTGCGTTAAGTTTGGAGTGATCACTGTATTGAGGACAAATCTCTGAAATGAATTTTGCTGGTATGACCCTAAATGGCAACACAAGGCTATGTTTATATGCTTGGTCACATATTGGGAAATTTTCACACCAGCCTGCACACTGCCAGGTTTCTGGTGCAGGTTCCTGTAGCAGGAAGCACAACAAACGTCTACTTAAAGAGAGTGGCTGCAGTCAGTCTGTGGCTATCTGCCCAGGGAGCAGAGGGATTTTTTTTGTGTGACTGAATGTGTTCTTTTGGACCCTCATTCGCTTTTTTCCCTCCTCACACAGGACCTCTATTGTGATTTCTCTGGCTGTTTGCAGTAACATTTGACAGAGGACTTCTGCCATTTTCATGCCTGGCTCTCTGCAGGACTTAAAGAAGAAAGACAAGTGAGAGACTGCATCCTGAATTATCTCTCAGAGTAGTGATGTGAAGCTTCGAAATGTCAGCCAATATTAAAGGATCCTCCTTTCAGATTTGTTTCTGCCATTTGCACATTTTACAAGAGTTGTGCATTTAAGTCACATTAATGACTGGTCATTTGATGTAATTATAGACAAATTCTTATCTGAAAGCCACAAAATGTCCTTTAAATGTCAGATTATGCAGTTTGCTTTTGAAAGGTGGTTTCAGAAGTAAAAGTATAAGGGTCCCATCTTCATTGGTATTACATATTCATTGTGATATGCTGTTGACATTTGGGGTGTGTCAGCTGTCAGACGGTTGTTTGGAGATCACCAACCTGCGGGATCAATGTCAGCCCAGGTGACCACATCCCTCCTCCTTCCAGTTGCTCACGCCTGTCCGTTCCCATGCTAGAGCCCTCCTCTCTTGTCAGTCATCCTCCTTCCAGCAGCAGGAGAGGCTGAGCGAGTCCAGTCACATCTGTTATTTTACAGGCAGCCTGCGTTCAGCCCCAGGGATCTCATTATTCCCCGAGCTGTCAAGGGAATCGTTCATGAAGCACTCAGACACGCAGCCATACAGACACTCACACACACACTAAAATTGGATGCTTTCAGACAAAAATGTAGACATTTATTTCTTATGGTTGAAACTTGCTCAACTTTACATACGCAAAGACAAATAGAACCACATGGAAGAGGATACAGAGAGAATATACAAAAAAAAAAACAACTCAATATTCAGGGCTTGTGGACTACGTCATGGCTGTTTATATGGGATTAAAGTTTGCCTACAAACAGATGCACAAGGTGAAAAAAGCAGCCTTCAAAGTTAAAAAGGTTGCCGCCAGGTTTCAGGGAGGTATAGATTTAGATTTCCAGCTGCTGCTGCAATGCTCCTTCATGTTAGAGTAATTTGCCACCCCTTTCTAATGATCTCGGACAGGTAAATACTGTTTGCTGTGTGTTATCTGTGTTTATAAAAGGAATGAATGAGGTATGTAGAGATGACTCTGAGAGACTTCTGTTTCTTTCCTAGACATAACTATGGGCTCAGCTTTTTGCAGTACCATGACTGATAGCATGTGCTTTCTTCTATTCCCTTTGACATAAAAACAACTCATAGCTCATCTTTGTAACTGTTTATTTCATAGACAGAGCCACCTATGGAGCTAGCTTAACGTTACCTCTTCTAACATAGGAAGTACCTATTTAATGGTCAGTGCTTTTATATTCCTTTTGTTTGTCTGCTTCTGTCTCCTTAAACCCCTAGGTGGCCTTAGCACAAGGTGGCTAACACTGAGCCTAGTTTTGCTGGAGGTTTCTTTCTGTTAAAAATGAGTTTTTCCTCACCACTCTTGCTGCATGCATTGGTGTGAAGGATTGCTGTACAGGAGACTTGATGCAAGTGAATACAACACACATGTCCAACACATACGAACACGATGTCGCCACATACTTAACCAGGAGGTGTGAATCCTGCAATGGTAATGACTAGATAAAAACAGCTTGTTTTTCTTCAATAGAAAGCTTAACCAATCAGACTGTATGATCTGATTGAATTGTCTTTGTCAAGTGCCTGGAGATGATGATTCGTTGGGAACTGGTGCCTCATAAACAGAATACATTGAATTGAACCGAATTGAATATGCATCTTTACACACACACACACACACACCCACACAACACCTCCTCACATACTCTCACACACACAACTTTATATTTCTATCCATATTGAATTTACATTGACTTACATTCATTTTAGTTACTGCATTTATGACTGATTCTCACATTTACCCTAACCATTATCAATATATTTCTAACCCTAACCTTAACCCAAAGTTAATTCATACCATACCTCTAAACTGACTCTCTAAGGTTAAAAATAGAGGTCCGCCACATTAGGAACAGCCTTCTGTTCCCATAAGGCCTGTTGGTCCTCAGAATGTTGGTAAACATAATAAAAACAGTCCTAAATAAGTAAGTTAAACAATACACCCCCCCACACGCTGCTTCATCTTCATTTGCATAGGTTTGAATTCTTTCACTATTATGTAAGATGTCATTCAGCTTATATTCTAAAATCAAGAGAAAGTTTAAGTAAAGAGAAAAGGGTTATTTTTACCACAAAGAAAACTTCTGCATTGCCTGGCTCAGGGAGACCCTCTGCCTCAAGTGGGGGGAGAGTGATGAAAGAAAAGATGAGAACTGACAATTGATAAGAATACACATAACAAGTCGGTTTAACAAGTGACTGGAGATTTTACATCAACAATTCCAGAGAGAGTGCAATAAAGTAAAAGAAAAAGAGTGAGAAGAACTGAAAGCTACAGATCCAACAGCCCAGCCTATTGCTGCACAGAGATTTTAGTTTTACCTGGGCCTATAGAGATTATTATTAACTTTAAACTACCTTTTGAAAATGGTAGTAAACTTCCTTTTTTTATTTTTACCAGACTATTACAGCATTTGTTGCCTATTAGAAAAATACATAACATCTACCTATCTATCCAGTTTTGCCTGCTCATTTAGGCTCAGCTTGGAGGACTTGGCCAAGAGGGAAACCTAGATATCAGACTCTGGTGTCATTTGGATGGATGAAAGGATGGATGGATGGAATGTTGAATCTCATTAGAATTAAATACCGAAGACCTCAAAGTTGTCTCCAGGTAGAATTGATTTTGACAAAAGTTCAGAATAATACCGAATAAGCCACAAAAATAAATTGTACATTAAGTAAGCTTTTTTCCCTGCAGAAAGCTCTGTCTGTCATAGCATCTGATGTAACTCAAATAATGAACACATCACTTTTCTGCTTTCCCCCAAATCCTAAAACCAGCCATTAGCAAACCGCAATTGAAATAGAGCAACTCGGACAAGCTACAAGAACTACAGACCTATCTCAAACATTCCATCATCAGTAAGGTAACCGATAAAGCTGTACTTCAACAGTTAAATATTTTTAACAAAGACCAGCTTCTACGTAGTCCTGTCAGGCTTCTGTGCTCACCATTGTGCAAAGGCCACCTTTGTCAAGGTGTTCAATGACATCCTTTATAACTCCACACTGTGGGAAGAGCCAAAGTGCTGGTATTATTGGACATTAGAGCAGCATTCAACACTGTTGATCACTTTATTTTATTAGAGCGCTTGGAAAACTGGGTTGGCCTTTCTGGTACAGCATTGGACTGGTTTCAGTCCTACTTGAAGGTCCAGAACTTTTACATGGTAGTGGGTAACTTTACATCGGAGACCACAAAAATCAAAATGTGTGGATCCCCAAGGGTTCATGTTACAGCCTCTTCTATTCAGTATCTTAATGCTACACTTAACGTACATTATGATAAACAACAAGCTAACTTATACCTACGCAGATGACACACAGCTATACACAACAGCATTACCTCGTGACTACGAACCCATTCAAGTTCTGGTTAAATGAATACAAGAAATCCTTACGTGGATGTGGCAAGATCTTTTTCATCTGAATCAAAACAAAACTAAAGTAATAATTTTTGAACCAAAGGAAGAGTGATAAAACCTTAATAAACGGCTTCCGTTAATACAGCTAGAAACCACCAGTCAGACATGGGGAAGTTGTAATGGAATCAGACCCAAACCTTCAGAGGCAGATCTTGTAAAGACAGTAAAAAAGTCAGCCCTCTGTCACCTAAAGCACATCTCCAGGATTAAAGGCCTATTATTTAATGTTTTATGGAATAATGTTTTGTGTGTTCACCTTTAGTAGAACTGATTACTGGAATAGTGTTTCCACCTGTCAGCATAAAAAAGTCGACCAGGCCACTGCAGTTGAACCAAAATGCTGCTGCCACTAAAACTAAGAAAGTAAAGCACATCAACCCAGTTCAAAAGTCGCAACAATGGCTCCTTTTATATCTTTAAGAAAAAGACTTTGAAATACTTCTATTAGACCATAAATTACTGAATGGTTCAGCTCCAAAATACATTAAAGACTTGTTGTCAGTGCATCTTCTGGCTCAAGTTTACTCTGCATACCCAGTACCAGAACCCAACATCGAACAGCCACTTTTAGTTCTTTGGCTGCAAATTATCTGGAATAAACTCATATAAAACTGTAAAAGTGCTGAAACCTTAACTTTCAGACCTATTAATCAAGATTAAGCATATTTTTTAGAATGGCTTTTGATTGTGGTGTCTCAGTGTTAGGTTTTCAGTCCTATTTTCTTTCCTTGTTTTTCCCCATTGTTTTATTGATAATCTAATTACCTTTCTATCACTGTATTTTTTGTGTACATCACTTTCGGTTGTCTTGCTACTAAAATGTTTATATAAATAAATTCACCTTGCCTTGTCTAAAATAGGTGAATAATTGAAAGATTCTGTGACTGCTATAGGGTGTCCTTTAGTTAAGATGCCTCAACAAACGGGAAGGAACTAAGTATTATGTTCAGATGCTGGAACCACTTTAACTCAAACCTTTTAAAGCAGCTGGCAACGTGGGCCAAAAGAAGACCAACTCTTAGCTCAGAAGCAGCATGTTTTTTGGGGTCATTCAGTAAAGTATCAGAACTCGAGGAGATGATTCATCCCATTTGCTTTACAATCTTCATCAGAAACTTGTGTACACAGCATGTTGTTGCTTACGGACAGCAACAGATCATCATGACAGTAAAACAGTCTGACTTTCTTCTCTATAATATTGTCCTGAAATCTTGTTTAGGGCAATCCTGTTAAAGTCTGTCACACTAGAAATGAGATGGATATTGCAACTACACTTAAAGCATCAGTGTCTGGATCAAACCTTTTCAGTTTTCTTCAAGTCTTTTTCAAGTATGATATATTTGTTGGCATGTTATGCTGGTATTTATACCGTCTTGGTTCTGCTTGACCAAACTATTGTATTGGATAGAGTTGACCAAAATATCTTAATATCTCAAATCATTGAGTGAGCATTCAGCACACTGCACTTTACTGATTCAGATCTGGCAAACTGATCTTTCAGTGGTAGCATCTCCAATACTGAACAATTCAGCAATCCTCCATCATGGGGCTCAATTTTAGGGTTTTGGCACTTTTCACTCAATCTATTGCCCCTGGGTCCCATACTCAGAATATATGGAATCACTTTACTGTTCTATGCTGATAATTGTCAGATCTATCTGCCCCTGAAGTAGGAGGGCAGCTTCATGGTGAAGGTCCTACTGGACTTTTTTGGGGAAAGTAAAGATTGGCTTGTTCTGAACTTTTGGAATTATACTAGAAAACAGAGGTGATAGTGCGTAGGCGAAGTCACCCACTTGACCCAATTACTGTTGATTCCGAACCCTGACAGTATATTTTAAATCAACTGTCTGATTTGGGTTTTAGGTTGAACAGTGATGTTTAACCAGGTGGTCAAATCACAGCAGCAGTGAGATCGTGCTTTTTCCCTTTCAGGCAAGTGCCAAAGCTCAAACGTTTCTGTCAAGGCAACTCTTCAAATCAGTAATCCATGCTTTTATTTCATCCTGCTTAGATTACTGAAATGGACTATATGCATGTTCCAGTTATTGCCCCATTCTTTGCAGCTGGTCGAAAAGGCCACTCCACACTCCAGTAGTTTCCAGTGTATTTAGAGTTTATTTTGAAATTCCCATTCTTGTTTTTAATTGTCTGAATTACTTTGCCCTGTTGTACCTTTTTGATCATCTTCATCCTTACTCACTTTCTCAGCCCCTAAAGTCAAAGAACAATAGTCACTGGGGTCTAGGGAAGCTCAGAGGAGGAATAGCCTTTTTTTATTGTTGCACCTGAGTTTTGGAAAAACCTACCGCTGCGCACAAAAGGCTCATTCACTTCCTACCTCTAAAAATTTGCTTAAATCTATTTTCATTACTTGGCCTTTAGCATTATTGAGAGGTAGTGTAACCTTGTTTGTTTTAAATTGGTTTGTTTAAATATGCCTTATTTATGCATTCATAAAGTTAGAAAACATATCCTCAGTGATACAGAAGCAAATTTATCCCAATCACTTCAACGTCAACAAAGCATGTTAGTATGCACTGAAGAATGAGGCTAAAAGACACAAAGAGATCATTAGGAAACTGACAAATATACTTTGTTGAGATCATTTAACAAGATGCTTTCTTCTCTAAGTTAAGATCTTGTCATCATAGAAGCCACGAGCAGAATGGAAAGCAAATGACCGAACAGTGTCCAACTCACAGTGATTGTTCTTGATCTCATGCCAACAGCATATAAAAGACTTTGGTTTTGATCACACAGGGACCTTAATGCAAAAATCAGGACTCTCTGATATTTTGCAGACAGTCTATTGTTGTCTTTAAGTAATAACCAGTATATCAAGGCAGCAATCAAAATTTCAAACGGATAATGTTGTTAGCCATAGCAAAGTTAATAAAATACAGATTGGAAAAACCAAACTTCCTGAACTTCTCCAGCAACTCCGCAAGGGCGAAAATCAAGTCCATTTTTGTCAAACAAGGATACCCCCTTATATCACTTCACCCTTATGACTGTGATTTATATATAGACTGCTTTGTATTATCTGTGTATTCAACACTTTTTCATTAAAGCAGAGTCATTCAACACAAAGGAAGGATTGCATACCTCTGCCATGAGAATCTCCGAAATATCAAAAAGATTGACTATCTCACGTAGCCAACCAACCCATGGCACATGTGATCTAAATTTCCTGTGAATTCTGGCTCAATCATTTTTTACTGCTCTCACTCTCAATACCCATTTAATAATTCATCACACTCTTCGCTTTTAGAAAAATATTTCCAACACATGCTTGCACGTCTTTTGCATTGATGGAAAACTATCCAGTTGCTTGGAGAGCATGTCAGCATTTTCTACCGCTATCCAGTCTAGCCCACTGGTTCAAAACAGAAGTGAACATTAAAATTCATAAAGGAGTGCTTTAAATCTAAAGGAATGTTAGAGAGCAGGGTGAGGAGATGAGATGATAAACACACAAGCCCTAGGTCAACTTGTCCAGACAACAAGCTTCAGGCCAAAGCAAAAGCTCTGTATTTTTTATCTACTCGCGTAGGAAAGCCAGCAGCTTTTATTTTTTTCATAGACAAACTGAACTGTGTTGAAGAAAACTTTACAGAACTATATAAACCTTTAAAAAAAATTCCAGAATGACAAGCAAGCTTTCCAGGAAAAATAAAAGCTGATGTCGACTTTGCTTTAGCAGATTAACCTGCTTGTCCAAGTGGAGAAAAACAGAAACTTTGAACAGACTCAAATCCTACTTAAAAAGAATTTTAATCCCCAAACTATCTTAATGGTGAACCAGCTAAAAAAAAATCCTTGATCTGATGCATTGCTGCGAGACAAGCTCCACTACAGTTTCCTATTTATAATATAATCTCTTGCCGAAAGCTACACACCAGCTTAGACAATCCTTTTTAACTAGCGCATTCTCCAGTGCCTTGTCCACCCTCTGACAGCCATTTAAACACTCACTACAAATTCCTCTCAACAGAATGTTTAAGGTTATTTTCCAGTATCTTTCCCCCTTGGATAATAATATTTCATCAGAAACAATATTCAGTTCCTTTTTATTAGAAAATAGACAAATACGAGCATTAAGAGTGCCATGCTTGGAGAAATAAATGCAGTGGGAGGCATTAGGATTGACGCTAACTAAGGGCTGAGAGATGCATTTAAGAATAGGAGATCATTTAGATGGCATATATACTGCTTTTTTATACAAAAGATTTTTTTAACTCCATTAGAAAGCAGCATGAATCCCTTTTACCTCTCCTCATATCCCTGCTTATTTGCCAGTGCTGCCTGGGTGCCATGTTTCCATGCTACATTTTAATAAAGAAATGTTCATTCTTCTACAAAACGCTTTATATTCTCCAATCAAGACCAACATAAAGGCGGGGATACAATGAGAACTATTAGGCCTACAATTATGTACCTCATTGATGTTTTCTGTTCTTGTATAAAGGTAAGCTTGCACTGCTCTAGTGTGACATCTAGTGGTTATCCATGGTTCTGTTATACTACTTGAACGTGTTTTCTTATGATTGGAAGTAAAGACCAATGATAAACATTTGCTACGGAGGAAATGTTTGCTTATGCTAAGAAAGAAAATAAAAATCAACAAACACATTTCAGTGGTTTGAGGTCAGAGTGTTGAAATGTTGACAATACTTTGTTATTAAGTCAAATTGTTATTCAGATGAGATTACTGCATGCAGTACCTGTTTAAAGGGTATTTTCTTATAGAACGCAATCCATCAAAATCTTCTGTGAAAATAGAAAAATCCCATTTGTTGACAAACATATACATAAATACTAGTATGATGTAACAGTAAAAGTATATTTAAAAAATCACTAAACCTAACCCTGTAACTTGCCCTTCAAAAATCTTGCCTTAGCCGGACACTGACTTGCCCTGAGCTGAGAAAAATCAGGCACCCTGTACAGTTATTGGCACCCCTTTTATAAATGTCTAAAAGCTTTACATTTTCTCAAATATATTCTTAGAAACAGTCTTTAAAATACAGAATATGTGTTACTCTTCTATGTTTTCTGTGTTGAGATCTTCTGATTTGTAATTTATTCATTCTTATATCCCAGGGGTAAACATTTAAGATGACACAGTGGCCCCTTTCTCTTCTGAAGATGGGAAAGACAGAAAATTTCACGCTCAATATATTGACATTTTACAAAGTTTCAAAACTATTAAGCAGTCTTTAATATCAGATAAGTCACTTGAGTACAAATTCAGGTTTAGAATGATGATTTATTTTTTGAATGGAAGTGCTATCCAAACCAACTAGGCCTTGTATAAAAGAGGAAACTCCTCTTAATCCTAAAAACCGGTTGTCCACCTTGGCCTGTTTCAACAATGGAACTCTTCTATGGGCACTATTTTTGGCCAGTCTATTCCCCAGAGCTAAGCCATTACCAGTAACCATCAGGTCTCCATCAGTGAGTTGCTTTAGATGTTCTAGGTTCGTTTGAGACTTCTTGAATGAATTTCTTTTGCAACTTTGGCAGGTCTGTTACTTCTGGTAAAGTTCATTGTAGTTTGCTAGAAACCCAAAGGCTTAGAAAGGGTCTTTTGTAAACAAAATAACCTTCTTCAAACCACATTCTGTATTTATATTTGTCTTTATTTGTATTTACATTTGTTGTTAGGATAAACTCCATTGATTAAATTGTCATTCCATTTGCAGCAATCCCTCACACTGAGCATGCATTAAGTGAGAGCGGAAAGGAAAAACTCCACAGACAGAAACCTTCAGCAGAACCAGGCTCAGTTTGAGTGGCTTTCTGCCAACACTGACTGGGGATTAGAGAAGGCAGACACAGACACACAAATAGAACATCTAAAAAATGTCATTTAGCAAAAAAAAACAAAATAAAATAAGAATAGCAGAGGGAATCTCCTAGGTGGAAAATATGTTTTATAGCAACCTCAAATGAAAGGAGGAATCAAAAGGTTCAAGATTGTTTTAATAAGGAACTGTGTTTAATTTGCCACCAAGCACAGGGAGCAAATAGTAAGAGAGTAACTAAAAAAGATCTCCAATGGAGGAGTAAGATATTTGCAACCGACTCCCTCTCAATGTAGCCTAATGCATTGGAGTGCGATTTTTATACTGAAGCACCACATGAGCAAGGTTGACTCTCTTTCACTGTTTCCTCTGTAGTCAGAAATGCTGCAGAGGGAGTGAATATTTTATACTGATCTGTAAGGAAGACTCCATCTGTGCGACTCATATTCACCTTCATTTTTTAAAACTTTCTTTTCTGGAAAATATCTAAATTACCTTTTCATAAAAAAATGTGGAAAAAATATGTGGTATCTTATAAGTCAGCGGTATAGATGAAACACTTTTATCAAGTCTACAATGATTCTATAGATTTTCTGTTGTGTGTCTGCAATTATAATTAAGACAGATGATCAATGCAGCCAGTTTAATGAGTAGGTATTCTGGCAGTCTTTCTTTGAGTAATTCAAAGGAGGAGAGCTGGAGTGTTGTGTACAGCCTGTATTTTATGTTTCTATTATGCAAACAAAAAGAACTGGTTGGTAATCAAATAATGATGTTAGAGAAATAAATTATTAGTTTTGTTCCACAACAACGGCATTTTCATCATTAAGTTATTTTTTGTTGTTTAGAATATAGTTATCCAAACTCTGACTCTAATTAAGCCAGTGTCAAGATTATGCTCAGTAAAAACTTTTGATTTGTTCCTGGGATCAATTTGTTCCTGTTTGTGAAGTAAATATATAGCTTATAATCAAAAGTTTGGATTTACAATTTTCTTTTTAATTAGACTTGTGTATTTATGGTTATGAATGAAAAATACAAGTTCAGTAAGGAATCTAATGATATTCATACACTTCGGTTGATATTCAGTTTGTTGGTTTCCTGGCTATGATTCCGGTCTTTGACCTTCCAATCAGGTTGTGATGGCCATTCATGAATCTGCCTTATCAGTTTCTAAACCCCTTTACAGGTGTTTTCGGGGCCAATTTACCTCCAGAAAACACCAAATATACGTAATGACAATGATTGACTTAAGTATCACAGAATTAGCAGTTTATTGTCATCTAGGGGTGAAACTTTGGTTATTGTTGCAGACTGAAACAGCATTGTTCATGTCTGAATGGCTTCTACTTACGTATTATTGTTGTATTATTATATGGACTGAACTGTTAAACCGGTTATGACTTTCCTAACTTGTGTAAATGTACAGTTCTGCTTTGATCTTTACTAGGTCTTTTTTAGAGCAGGGTTTCCCAAACATTTTAGCCTGTGACCCCAAAAAAACACCACAGCAGAATGGTGACCCTGTAAAAATACATATTTATTTAAGTACTTCCCTCTTCCTTTTTATACACATTTTGAAATACATGTCTATTCAATTACATTAAATTCTCCACTTCATCATTTTAAATGTGTTTTCTAATCATTGTAATAGGAAATTAAATTACTTAAGTATGCATTTTATAATTGAATAATACATTTCTATCTGAATTGTGTTTTAAATGAACAACTGAACAATGAACAACTAAAAGTTTCATCGTCCCACTGAATGCTAAAATCATTTATTCAGTGGCAGAATCACATTTGGTTATTTCACAATACATTTAGGTCTTCCATACCCCTGGATTTACATTACAATATTACATATTTTAGGTAGAGCTCTTAATGGAAAGAATACATTCTATGTCCATTTCAGTTTTTTTGCTTTACAATTTTTACCTATTTTTTTTTTTAAACAAGCCTTTTTGATCCATTTAAATCTGTTCTATCTACCTTACTTACCTTTCCTCCATTTTCTTCAGTCTGAGAGAAACGGGAGGGTGTTCTTCAAAAGTGGCCTGAGATAATGTAAAGTAGCAGACAGAATGACATTATTGATTCAATTTTTAGCCAGCGAAGAGATGAAGAGCTTGAGAATTTCTAAAGCTTGCTGAGGCTTACAAAGTAATAAAGTTGAATTCGGCTTATTAAAGAAGGGGGGTGTTTATCTTAAAGCAGACACTCCACACAAGTTAAAGTCCAATGTCACTGCATGATTTAGCCAGCACAAAGATAACTGTGATGAAACTTTTTCAGGTCTGACTTTCATCCCTCAGCTTTGTGAAGGTTTGATAAATTCCTCCTTAAGAAAAGAAATATAGTGAAGCAAGGGATAATGTAGAAGGGCAAAGGAGACTAGAATAAGTCACAGAAAAAAGGGAACTGAAAGGGAATCCGTAGTAACTTCTTTTCAGCAATTTCCTTTCTAAGGTTTGCCTCAGATTTCCACCTAATACGCCTTGAACACACAGTAGAACACAATCTCAGCCAGGCAACATGACCGCCGATACGAAATTGCTTTGATTCTTTACACATATCAAGGACCATTCCTATGTAAATTTGCAGCTCTTCTGCATCCCTTGACATTGTCATTCAGTGCTACTACAGGCCAAATTTAAAATCAGACTCTGGCGTTGCTGAATACAAATGATGATAGAGCTCAGCAAAGAGGCCTTTCACATGCTCTCCTCTGTCGTGCCAAGCCGTTGCCTTGGAGGCACATGATGGTCAGATGATTTAGACTTTCCCTTCAAAACCACAAAGAGCCAATCAGGAAATGCAAGATCAATCATTGTGGAAAAAGTAACATGTCCTTCCATCTGTAATTTCAATGATTATTATGTCTTAAAAAATGAAAACATGTAGAGACATAACTGTTCTTGTAACAAATGTGATTATTGTAACAAAGTTGAAGTAAACTGAAAGTTTTATTATTAAGCTATTATTTATATTATTAAGCTCTGTTATTTTGTGGTCAGGAACACTTTTATGGGTCGATAAGTAAGAACTCTGATGAATAATGCATTCTCAAATAAACATTATGCTGTGAAACATGTCCATGTTTTCCACCTTGACCTGCCGAAGTCTGTTTCTCAGAACTGATCGTCCGTCTTTCTGTGAACTACAGGCAGTCCTCTGTTTTTTCTTATCCGCTTTGCTTTGTTATTCATTTCCTCTGTAAGAGCAAAGCGTTGCTGCCATTTTTATTGTTACCACGCTCTCTGTAGCTGTTTCCAGCTGGGCAGGCAAGATGCTTTTAAGGCTGTTCTTGATATGGTAAAAGTCTAAGCATTTGCAGAATCGCTTTTTATATTCAGATTTTTCAGGCCCTACTGATCGTTTTTTTTTTTTCCTTCAGTGTTTCAGAGGCCATAATAATCAGGCAAAAACTCATTTTTTCTCACCTTACAGTAAGAATGTTATT
This sequence comes from Jordanella pulchra, assembly GCA_034780135.1. Classification (NCBI taxonomy): domain Eukaryota; kingdom Metazoa; phylum Chordata; class Actinopteri; order Cyprinodontiformes; family Cyprinodontidae; genus Jordanella; species Jordanella pulchra. The sequence continues at coordinate 14,633 of JAUZNJ010121322.1, forward strand.
TTTAGTAGCAAAAAAATGTTATTATCTTATAGCTGATGTATGTTTTTTTTATGAAAGCTCAAATAAGCTCAGTGTTTGTTGCATGGCTCAGTGTGCCAATGGAAACAAAAATTAAAGGTCAACAATAGTTTATCAATAACTGCCACACTAGAGAGATAATCCAACAAGCCTTTTGATTGATAAAAAAAAGTAGTGATTTGTATTAATAATGTATCTTTTAACATTCAATATATGAGAATGTAGTGACAGGTTTTTTTTTTAGAAGGTGGTCTTTTTAACATGAAAACAACTTATATTGCAAAACCCAGCACCTCACCTCAAAAAAATGTCACCTCATGAAGGGAATTTGTTGTCAGATCACAGCCTCTTTAAATATACTGGCTACCTGTGGGTGTGCTAAGTCTGCCTTCCATTACCAACAACACGCCTGGCATCGCTGATTTCTTCACCCTCTCCTGCTCATTCTCTCCTCCACTTCATAGCCCAGCCCAGTCCTCACCCTCAGACAGAGAAACTCATTATAGCTACGGATTAGATCGATCGCAATGGAGGGAGGGGTTGCCCAGTGGAGAGGCAGCATGCATGGGCCAAGCAATTTATGCCAACAATGGGGCTCATCTCTGCATATCCTGACTGCAAATCACTTCCAAGCAAATAAGTGGTTGAGAACACTCTTGGCCCTGCAAAAAAAAGACAACTCTTTATTTTAAATTTGCTCAACATCAACTGAGAATTATATTTTTAATTTGTATTTTTTTATGAGATGTAATAATGTCTTAGTTCATCTAATGCCAAAAAAAATCCTTTGTTTTTGCAATAAATACATTTAAAAAACAGCACAAACATATAACAATATCAAGCCCCATACTGGGAAATCTGCCACTTACTCCTATGCTCCAAGCAGTAGACCATTATGCTGCACAACGTTTTCTCAAAATCTCTCTTCTAAGTGATTCTCTCTCTACAGGAGGGCAGAGCCTCCTTCCATAACTCTGGAAACTATAGTGAAAGTAAACACAACTGGGATTTAATTGTTGCTCCACTGCCTGTCTTAACCAAACGTCTCATCTCACTTCTTCAGCCCTTTTGGCCCCATCTTTATTTCCCACTGGAGTATTATTACTTCCACTACCTGGTTCAACTTAGCCTTTGACTGTGGGCGTTTACGAAAGTATTGATATGTATGTTCCCACTGTTTTGAGGGGTTAATAACAGATGAGGCACCAAAGCCATGAACAGAAATGATACTGTAGCTTTCCATAAATTACTCTGACAACACATATTGTCTCTATTTCTTCCATATTTGTTGATCATTGTTATTAATCCTGGTTGGAAACAAATGGAAATGAATGTCTAATCCCTTTCCTGGTTAGGAGTGATAATGGTAGCTTTAGCTGCTTGTAAGCAGAACTAAGCAGAAGGGTAAGAGTGTTGATCGACCCCATAACTTTTTTTTTTTTTCACCTCATTTAATGGTTTTAGGAACGATTAAGCTATGAATGCGTTGATTGCAGAGGTTGTTTGGTCAATTCTGATGACCGAGTTTTTAAAAAAAGTTTGTTTCTGATGGCACCCTTGGGATCCTCCTCAGAGCTTTGACAATAGCTTTAATTACCTGTAACAGTTTTAGCCCACAATTACATCAACATTTTGAATTGAATGCCTTTTACCTTCTTTCTCCATCACTGGACATCTGAAAAACAAAGTGCTCACAAAACTAAGCAGAGATAATTATACACATCAATGGTGCCCCAAAGCAAGTCCCTGCACCAGCCATCCCATAACCATTTCTAAGCAGCAAGCCCAGTCAACACATCCAAATGCTATTTCGCCGCTGACACTAAATAAAAAATAAAAAGTGGATGCAACTAGTAGATAAATTCTGTTGTTCTGACTATTGCTCATGCACCTTCCATTTTAAATGCTTCCTTGAGTAACCCTATCAAAAATAGACACTGTTTGTATACTTAAAAAGCCTCCATCCATTGCTAATACACACTTATCCCTGCAGTGGTGTTGTGGTTGATGGCTCCTACCTTCAGTGGTCATTGAATGAGAGGTAGAGTACACACTGGACACGTCACTATTGTATCAGGGGCAACACAGAGATAAATGGGATGCAAAACCATGTACTACACACTCATGCCTAAGGGTAATTTAGAGGGTCCACTTAACCTTACAAGTACATCTGTAGTCTGTAGGAGGAAGCAAATGTAAATGAGGAAAACAATTGCATACAATGAGAGAACATGCAAAGTGTATGCAGAAAATCTCCAGGCCAGGTTTTACAGTCAGGACTGTCCTGCTGAGAGGCAGCATCATTAAAAACTGCAGCACAATGCATCTTAGAAAAACAAGGAACAAATCAAACAGCTGTAGCTTGATTAAAATGAATGGAAAAGAAAGAAAAGAATGTAGGATTCTTTTATAGTCCCAAAGTTAGGATTTGATTATCCTCTGCACTTCACTCATTGCTTAGGGAGCGCTAAGCTTACAAATCAGTGTAGTATTAGTCAGTTACAAGAGTCCCAGGACTGATTTTCATAACTCATTCTCACTGATTGCAGCAGAAAAAAAATCAAAATTGATCAGTCATAGATGTTGAAAGAAATGTATTTCGTCATAAACTTTTCCTTAGCTTTGGACAAATTCACATTATTTTCATATTAACAAAAATATAAATTAAACTATCTGATCTGATTAGAATGAATTTGTTTTATTTTCAGAGGAATACAGTATGACCAAGAGAGGGTACTTCCTATCCATAAACCTTAAGGATAGAACTGTACTTAATATCACTATTTGAGTTTGAGGATCGTAATTCTTCTAAACTTTGTTGTTTGGCCACTTTGACCTTTCTAGGCACAGTGGATCTGTCTAAGGTGACTCCTCTCTCACAGGTCTCTGAATACTTTACTGCAAAAATTGAAATATTAGCAAGTCATTTTTTCTTAAAATACATGTATTTTCCTTGTTTTGAGCAGCTAAGTAGAACAATTTTGTTAAGGAAATCAGATTAATTACCTTTAAAATAAAATAAAAAAAACTATTCCATTATTCAATCTGATTCTCTTAATTAAGAGACAATATATTCATTCCAACCTGCTCAAATTAACAGTGAATAAGCTTATATTGAGAAGCGTTCCCTAATTTTTAGCTGAGTTTTGCTGTGTCCCCTCTTGGCTGTTGATGTTTGTAGGACATAGCTACTGACAAGACTCCCCTAAGATAAGTGGAAAACTTGAAAATGGCATCTTCCAGTGCTTTATTAAAGAAATAGTGAACATACGATGATCTTTTGGCATTTAGTCTTTTATTTTGTTTTATTCCAGTATTTGTAAATCTTTGCTTTTGTATTTTCATTTATATTTTTATATTTTATAGCCTAGTTTTAAGATTCCCTTTTTATTCTCTAGTTTAATTTTTCACATACGTATGTTTCTATTTTTTGTTCTCAGTTACAGTATTTAGCTATATTTAATAGCTTCTTCTTGTTTTTTTTTTGTTTGAGGTGGTTCACAATATGTAGTGTTTGTGTTTTTGTGTATTCCCAGGTTAAGATTTCTGGCAGTGTTTACTTCAGGTAGTATCTGTGTTCCCATATCTACCCATTAGCCCCCTTCATTGTTTTAGCTCTGCACTTCCAAGCTATCTTTCATCTCCTTGTTCGCTCCCCTTTTTAAATAAAAGCGTATATGTTTACCTGCTGCCTCCTGCGTCTCTCCCTCATTTGGGTCCATATCTTCACCATCACGAGAGATGAACATGATTCATATTTTTCTCTTAGCAAAAACAAACAAAACAAAATGGTAAAAAAAAAAAAGAGTATAATCAACCTTTTCAAATGTATCTTATCTAAAAACACTTAAATGCAGGCATACATTTTTAGATTAAATTCTGGTTCTGCTTAACTTGTTTCTTTAAAGCTAGGAAAGTTCAGTTTAGGCAACTGGACGTGTAGTTTATTATTTCTTTTAAAAAACTATGTGTCTTACTGTATTTTTTTTTGTTTTGCCAGAACAAGTGTTTGGAAAGCCATTTATCATTTTCTTTCACTGCACCACTTGCTAATTAGTGCCGCTTTATCAATTATTACAAATATATTAAAGTTTGTTGTTCTATAATGAATACATTAGAAAATATCCATTCCCATCCATCTATTCAGGAATAGATTCTATTTCCAGGGCAACACAGGGAAAAATAACCACACATACTGTAAGCTAGAAATTTACAGAGTCTAGTTAATCTAATATAATTGTTTATAGAGTGTGGGAGGAAGTCCAGAGCAGGACGTTTCTCCTTAGCTCTACCTTGGTCCTATTATGGCTCTGCCTCTCTCAGACCTCATCCAGAATAGAGCTATTTCTATAGTTATGATACTATAGGATTAGAATTCTGGAGGACATAGGGACCACTTTTCATCATTCTATCTGCTTCATTCGATCCCTATTCTCCCATTCTGCAGTATTT
>JAUZNJ010121333.1:0-19102 GCA_034780135.1 Jordanella pulchra
ATATAATATCTTAGATGTGTGATTTGATGCCGTTTGCATATATTTTATCATGGTAAGAATCTATGTTTTTTTTCTTTTTTGAAATCTTACCACAACATGAAAGAATTCAGAGTTGGCTCTACAGAAAACCATGCTACAAATGCCAAGGTAAGAATGATCCGTTGTTTTTTTTGCTATTAACTACTATTACCTGTGGTATTACAATTAGTTTATTGATAACACCTTTTTTTCAGAATGAAGCTCAACAAGTCTTTTATGCTTTCCCGAGCTGACCAAGACGCCTTATTAGAGAGGCTTTCTGAAGCGTTTAGAGATTTTCCTGACAACCAGAAGCCACTGATAACCACCATTGGCCTTGAAAAGGATGTGGAATGGGTTGAGTGTGCTCTTGGTGAAGTTCCTAAAGGTTCCCCCCTCTCTTACCACCACCCCCTGCCATCAAGTCAGGATTTTCAGCCCTGTCATGATGCCCCCTCTCAGCTCTTGCTTCCTTTGTCCTTTCACACACTGGAACCAAAGTCCGTCCGTCCTACTCTAACTCCTCAAGAGGAGGCTTACTTAAATGCAATGACTGTCACCTGGGAAGAAGCACATACCCTGGAGATGAGTACCAGGGGAAGTAAAGAGGCTGCAGATAAGGTACTTAAGATGCGCCTCACTAGTCGATTTAGAGAAATCTGCCAACTGAAGTCTGGAAAAAGTCACGCAGATCAGTTTCTGTATAAGATTCAGAAAGGAAATCCCAGGTGCAAGACATCCCAGATTGATGCGGAGATGAAGTCGGAAGCTCTGTCAAAATTTGTACGTCAACTGGTCACCTTGTGGTTTGGTGGTTCACCCCAGTGCCCCGTGGCTGGGAGCCACTCCTGATGAGTTGGTGTTTGACCACAAAGAGACGAGCAGCTTCGGGCTAGTACACATCAAGAATGTCAATGCCGAACGCTTCACAGAGTGTCATTTCCTGAAATGTAGGAACGGAGTCTTGGAGCTAAAGAGGGCCCACAACCATTACTGGGACATGCAAGGAGAGATGATGGTGACGGGCACGCCGTGGTGTGATCTAGTGCTGCACTCCAGGGAAGACATGCTGGTCCTGAGGATCTACCGCGATGAGGACCTCATCAAGTTCATGAAAAAGAAGCTGGACGAATTCTTTTTCTTACACTATCTGCCTAATCTGATTTAATGGAAGACGCAGTTATAATCTGATGTTTTCAGCAGCTCAGGGCTTCTGGTGGATAAAGCTGTTTTTCGCTACAACTATACGATATACAGCTAAGCAAACCAGATTGTTGTGGGAAATCATCAAATAAGTAGTTTAAATTGTTATTCTGTGTAAAACTACATTTACAGTCGCATATTCGCTGTGCTCTGGCCACAGCAAAAAAGTATTTTAAATAAGCTCCACATACAACAAATTTTGGTCAGTAAATTTGGTTCTGAGGGCAGAAAGATTAGTATTGTTTCACTGATATTACCAGGGTTACTACTAAAGAACTGCTCTACATTATATTTGTTGAAGCTGTGGTGAAACATAAAACAATACAAGGTTCTTAGAAGGGTTTTAGTTTTGAATGTTTAATCATTGTCCCTTTGTTTATTGAATAAGGTTTGGTTTATCTATTTCTTTATACATTTTTTGTATATTTTTTCTTATTTTCAAAACTTGCAAAAGTTTGTTAGAATAGCTTTTTATTTTCTTTAATGATTAAAATTATTTTAACATGTTTTTTTTTTCTCCCTAAACCATTTTAAGCCAAAAGACTTTTAGAAATTAAAGTTGTCTTTTACATTTCGCATCTTTTGTTATTAATGTTCCTTTTGCAGTCTTGAAAAGTATTAATAAAATATTTTCCTAGTATGGATGGAAAATAAAAAAAAAGAAATGGGATCTCTTATTTTTGGTAAATATACACTATTGCTTTTTTTTATATACTGCAGAGCTTAATTAGGACCCATCAGTATGCAGATGTAATGGATACAATAATTTTCAGGATCACTCCAAAAATGGGCACATCGTTCTAAAGGAAGACATGTCTGGAGCTACTTTTATGGCCCAACTTTATAGACATGATTTCTTCTTTATCAGCCTTTTCACTAATCTTCTCAACACGTCCGTTAGTCAGTTGATGGCCTTTCTGTTAAACTTGGAATAACAACAATATTCAAAACACAATCGAACTGTAACATTGTCCACACAGCAAATTAAATTGGTAGTATAGGCTACTGTTATGTTAAAACAACTATAATACTTCACTAAATGGCAATATATATTGGGGGTTTTGTTAAGTTGGGCTCATAGAAGATGAAGTATCCAGATATGAAAACTAAATTACTAAGAAAAGTCCTTAAATTCTGATCAGTGTGATGCTGACTGAATAGATAAGGTTTCCAGGATTAAGCCTGGCTGTTAGCCTGGTCTGGACCTGGCTAACTGCAGAATAAATCACCATAGTAACTCGTGTTACTGTCAACCCAGACCAAAGTTTTGCTCCTGACTGCTTGAGAGTTTCTGTCACAAAATTCACATATCCTTCTATCTTAATGATTCCTTTAACCTTTACTTGATTCCCAGGGCTTAACGCACTAAAGCATTCCCACTGCATGATCCTCACTATGTTTTACTGTGGGATTTGTGGTCTTTTTGCCACATGCCTCTTCCTCCTTTCTCCAAACGCCCATGTCTCGATGGGCAGAAAGCTCTAGTCCAATCTGACCAAAGAACACATCTCTAGTTTGCATTCTCTTTCTTCCCCTAGGCCCTAGCCTACTTGAATCTGGATTGAATGTGTCTTTTCGTTAAAAGGGGAGTTTTTCTAGGCTTTCATCCTTGTAGTCCATTTCTGTATAGCTCTTTCTTTTCTGACACCAATATTTGTGACTTGGCTAAGTTATTAACCAGTGTATGGGTGTTTTTTCCGGGCTCTATTGAAATATTTCTCACCAGTTTCCTTCACAAAGTCTCCCATCCTAGGCCAGACCTCCTGCACTATGTGGTGAAGTGAGATGTTTGATAACTTAATACCCTTCTCCTGCTTTGAGAGCATCAACTGTTTTTCTTCTCAAGTCAAAGCTGAATAATTAGTATATTTTGGCTTGATGCTTTCTCAAGCATGACTGGTCTGATGGCTCTAACTTTTAAGTTACATTCAAAGTGATTTCCATGTCCTCCCACTGTAAAGGTGCTTTCAGAAAGGACAAAACAGTTGGCGGTGTTTAGGTGTAGAGAAGTTTTTCAGTTGTAAAAAAAAAAAAACAAATCTGTCAGTTAGTTAAAGCACAAGATTGAACAGTAGAGGTTTGTGCTTTGGCACAATACAAAGGTCAGTTCTAAGGAGCCTGGTAATTTTGACCCTGGAATCCAATTCAATACATATGGAGTGACATTAGCAGTGTTTTAGGTAAAAAGCAAGAAAAGGAGAATTATTAATAGTCCATGCAACATGGGGTCCAATAACTATTAACTGAAGCTGAACGTGTCACGCCTGCAGATGAGAAGATGCTCCCAGAAACTGGTTTTATAACAAAAGTTATTGGAAGGTGTTTGTTTTACTGACTCACTGCTGTATTTTTCACACAGATATATAACAATCTCTCTGCCTCTATTTTTAATGGAGCTCATTCATTACTAATATATGAGAACAGCAAAAAAGGACCTGGTCCACACATGGCATGTTAAAAAAAAAAAAAAAACTTGTCTCCCCTACACTGTTTATCAAAATCACACACAGAAGAGTTTTTTAAAGGTTTTTTGTGGTTTTCATCCACACCCACCCACCAGAGTAAGTTTTTTTAATAAGGTAAAGACATGAGGGGCAAAACTGAAACTTGTCAGCCAATCAGAATCCTTTAAAACAACCACAATTTCCTGTTAGGTATAAATCATGGAAAAAAATTATGTATCATGAATATAAATTAAAAAAAGTACAAATAAAAAAGTGTGAGGTCATGAAAAACCAGCATCTCTGACAAGATTAATTTTTAACTCCACTGTATGGCCAGATGTATAAACACTGGTGGCACATGTGAGGCAGTAAAGAAATGTTTGTGAGAGACTGTCATTCACCAGATATAAATTTCAGTCTTTTAATGAACAGGCTCTAAACAAGAGCTTTTATAAATAAATATCTCCACTTAGGCCATATTCTTTAATATTCGTTTTAAGGGATGTATAATGCCCTATATGTGAGGCATAACTGCACAACAATTTTCCCACACGTCCTGCTATGTATGGACAAAGCCTTCCAAACCATTTGTGACCACCAGGCTTTGAGTCCCTACTTTTATATTCCCAGCAGCCCCCTTCAGGCGCCCCTTGAATCGGTTTATTTGTCCAGTAGAGGGCGCTCTGCTTATGATAAATGATGTCTTGAAATAATGACCTGAGCAAGTTTCGCTGCCTTCTATGAAGGGGAAATTATTTCCATTGGATATGATGTGTCATGTTTCACAGCTAATAAGCATTAGTCAGCAGTTCAGACCGTTATTTTATGCTGACGGCTCAGCGTGTGACTGACTGAGGGGTGACCGGATGCAGTTGTTTTGAAATGTTTAGCTCTCTCCTCTGAGGGACACTCTGCTGCTCTCTGGTTCGTGTCACGATGGCGATCAATAAGACCCGCATCGGTGTCATTTACGCTTCAATCGGGGTGACCCTGGGGGTCTCAGCCTTCCTGGTGTGGAACATCGTGTACAAACAGCCGTGGACCGGAGCCATGGGGGGGCTGTCAGGTAAAGTTCAACTTTTTAAAATTTATTTTACAGCTTTTGTCTCCTTCTTCTTAAGGGATTATGCATGTATAAATAGGCCACATTCCAAACTAAAATTACAAACGTTTACATTTTTACTTTTGCCCTTTTATGATACATTTGGTTTAAGATGTTGTTTAAGAGAATAGCTTGGGGGGGCATTATAAAGACCTGCAGGTGCTTCACTCTTCTAATCAGGAGTCCAGTCAAGGTTCACTTTATCGTTCAACCATCTACAGAAATTATAGATGGGGAAGTTCTAAGAACTGGTGCAACCTGGTCACATAAATTTATCAAATTCATTACTAGATCCAACCACAAAAATAAGTAACTTAAGGTGCATCATATGCTGAAAAAATGTGCAGGTGAATCACATTTCTTCAAATCTTTATACAATACCTCCCCCCCCGTCACTCTTTAGTATTTCTTCCTGAGATGCAACCATTTAATCTGTCAAAGTGCAGAATTTCAGTGCTTTTATGAATCTGACCTTTGAGCTATGTTTATATCCTCGACCTTTGCTCTCATTTGCTCTCAGTAAATTTATGTAAGGGATGTAAAAAGGACTGTAGCATGAAAATAAAGATGATACATGGATGCTCTAACACAGGATGTGTAAGGAAATTTCTTGTTTTTTTACTGCTGCAAGCTGTTGGTAAATAAGGGGATGATTCAAAATGCTGATCAGTGAGAATTGTTTTTTTTTTCTTTCTTTGGGTGAATCAGCTGGTGCATTTCTAAAGGTTATATATGAGGATTAAACTATTAATCTGTGGAAAATATTTTTAAAAAACTGCAGTGATTTAGCTAAAAGTACTTTTTTTTTTTTTTTTTTTTTAGATTCTCAGCTTGATTTTAATGGGATGTTTTACTTTTTTTCTTTGAGCGTGGTGATCTTCACAGGAAGGTCAGATCAGTTCCTGCTGCTGCTACATATTAAAGTCAGATTTATTGACTCATCAGCAGGTCAGCCACTGAAAAAACCTTATTCACCACTTCAAAAGATAATGACTAACCAAACGCAGCTTAATTAAGTTTTCATGATTTGCTCATATAAGGTGTAACCAACATTTTAGTCAACATTTCTTAAACAAATTTGTTTTTAATTAGAATTTTTCGGCTGCAAAACCTACAGCCCTAACGTAAAGGTTATGAGGTGAATTAAGTAGCAATAAACAGAAGTATTCAGCATTCATTTGCACTGGTTTGATCCCCCAGACATGGACAATAAACAATAAATCAGTCAATCACATGATTTAGGAAATGCTAGCTCAATGATTTACATTAACTAAAGAGTCTGGATGATAAAAGGTTTTACTCCAGTGCATCATTCGGCTCTCAAACCTCCTCTTTCCAAACGCATTGAGTGATGTAGGAGAGCCTTGTCACTGAGGAGCAGCAGGCCAGAGAAATGCTAGATAAAACCTGGAACAACAGAGATGAAATTAGTTTCAAAGCACTTTGGATCCAAACTGACTGACAATGTTCTTCGTTATGTTTTCAGAAAATTTATGAAATCCTTTTAAATCTAATGCAAGTTGTCCCCAAAGATGGTAATATGTTGTTCCTCTTGTTTTATCCTAGTTTGTAGCTCGCAAAATAACACAAATGCATTGTAGTTTTTGCACAATGCAACCATAACACAACCAATTTTTTGTCCTGAATTGTTTTTTAAGCTCATTTTAATGTGGAAACAACAACCCAGCAGCTCTACTGTAAATATAGAATATATAAATAAACCCTCTGTAGTCATCAGTTTTGTTCTCTTCCTTCCTCTTTCAGGCGTGTTAGCCCTTTGGACCCTGATCGCCCATATCATGTACCTGCAGGACCACTGGAGGACGTGGCTAAAGGGCCTCCACTTTTTCTTTTACGTTGGGCTTTTCTTCTCCCTGCTGGCTATCGTGGCGTTCATCACTTTCCTGTCCGTGGCCATCAGCAGGAAGGAGTGTAAGCAGTGCAATATTGCTCACTCACTATGCTTGGATTCACAGACGTCACCTCAAATCTTTTTTTTTACTATCTGGCATTTATAGTGGACCCAGTTATCTCCAAGCTTTAACTTCCTGATTGTCTACAGATGTTGCTTCACTATATTCAGTGCTTTATGACCCTATCTAGCTGTTACAGTGCACCAATCCTTCCAGCAGCAAAATATCAGGCCATGATACTACCGCCCCCGTGCTTCACAGATGGGATGGTGGCTTTTTTTTGTGTTAAAATGTTGTAGTTTTCATTATGATGAATACGTTCAGCTCAAGTCTCATCAGATAGCAGGTTTATGTTCCCTTCAATTAAAGTGTTTATTCTGTTCTTAAGTTGCTTTTTTTTTCCAGTAGTGGCTTATTTCTCTCTGAATGGCCTTTGAGTCCTTGTTTGTACAAAAAGGTTGTTTTTTTTTACTGTGGAAAAATAAACTTCAGCCATCATCCCCACAAGGTCTTTATCATTTGATCTTGTTTTAAATCACACAGTTCAGAACAAACCATGACCGTCTCTGGGACAGGGAACCCATGTCTCTCCAGAACCCTCTGATGGTTAGACATTCCTCTGCTGTTAAGCTTGCATAGTTCGAACAGATTAAAGTGGCAGTTTTTCAGGCATCTGGAAGATGCTCCCAGGAATTAACCAGGCTGGTGGAGGTCCAGTAATCTCTTCCAGACATCTTGGTTGAATTTTTGTAATTTCTTTTTTTTTGGCTCCCTTACAAAAGCTTACATTGCCTGGTTGTCAACATCAGCTGTTGTTGTTCCATATTTATTTAACTTAAGTTTAATTCAACCTATGATTCAACAAACTCAGTGAGTTTTTACACTTTCTATGTTAACTGTGAAAAATTGAGACATTATTGATTCTATAACTGAACCACTGTTCTTGGGGGGAGATTTATCCTGCACAACAGAGGGGTAAGCTAATGGCCACCTGTGTGAATAATAGTCTTTCTCACTAATAGCTTTTAAAAAAGCCTTTGAGCTTTCTTTGGAAACACAAAAATGTTTTCATTTGTTTGAACAAATTTTTTCTACTTGTTTCATTTTTTATTTTAGATTCTGTGTTCTCCACATTGTATCAGTGCGCATAAATGAGCTTTTCACAGTTTGTGTGACACATGTCTCCTTGCTGCAGCTTTCTCTGACCCGCGGAGTCTCTACCTGTCAGCTGTGTGGAGCGTCATGAGCCTGAAGTGGTCCCTGCAGCTCTTCCTGGCTGCTAAACGTTACCGTAAAGAATTCACCGACATCAGGATCCTCAGTGACTGTTGATTGTACCGCCGACTCCTACAGCCTCCACTCAGAGACTGCACATTGTCCAGGCTGAATGTCTGCTGCATGATGTTAAAAAATTGAGGAATTCCTAAAAGTTTTCTTTTCATAGGTGAAATCATGAGGTTTTTTTTCTTTGTTATCGCTGCACCAGCACCTTATTCTCTCACTATAAGTAGAACGTATGTTAAATTCAGCCCTCTTCTTTATAATCCATTATTTATTAGGCTTCTAGAAATGCAATCATTATCACTTCAACCTTTTTTGCACAACACCATCATGAAAAGAAACACAGTTTCCTGCCACAGCCACTGGAGGTCACTACTCTTTCAACTAAGGCCTTACAATTTGGACCTGATTCATGACACAAAGGCCCGAACAGTAAATAAAGGTTTTCTCTCCTGTCAGGTCTTAAGCAGTTTCTGAAACACTGAAACAGATACAGAGGCGGCCAGAGCAAAAAAAAAAAAAAAAACCTTCTGGAAATTCATCTGAGCAGCATGTATCCAACTTTTAATGTGAAGGAGTTTTGTAGCATTTGTTTGAAAAATGAAAGAGTCCAAGTTTGCTTCTGCTGAAGTTTAGATGTCGCTACTGTTGTTTAATGAGATTATTTTCTATCTTTAAATTTCCTTTGGGATTCGTCTCTCTACATTAGTCATCAGCATCATGCTATTACACACCTCCATGTATCTGAATGTAGCACTCTGCGTTTTGTATGTTTGTCTAAAGAAATCTGTTAATAAAGTGCAGTTTTTCAGGTCTATTGCAACGATGACGATATATGTTCCTCTTTTTCTTTAAGAGTTTGATTGTTGTATTCTGTTCAAACAAAATCAATTAAGGACTTTATTGATCTCACATTGGCTCTTAAACATTAGGAAGAGCAGAAGAAGGAAAAGGTGCATCAAAAACTAAATGTACCAGTCGGGCTAAAACGAACAAAAAAAAAATTATATATATATAAAGAATAGAGATTTTTAAGGTGAGGTAAGCTGCTCCAACACTTGCAGTGTTTCAGTGATGGTGCAGCTTGTCCATATGCTAGTGTCTTTGTGACACATCACTTCTAATGGTGGCTGTTGCCACCACAAAACTTTATTGAAAAAGCTCCATTATTTCAATTCAAAAATGCATTCCTGACTCTGTTTTTCAATGAGTTATTGTGTATATTAATGATTTCTGTAGAGGTCTGATCTGCAGTCGATATGGAGAAGCCTCTGACTGAAGACACTCAGGGTGCTCAGGATTATGAATAATGTTCTTGATTTTAGGGAAACATTCACAGAGTTCCCAGAACAGAAATGGTTTTTATTAACTTAAGTCATTTATATATAGTTATGCTGCAGCTGCTGCTGTAGGGAAAGTCACTGCAACATCTTAAGTGAATAGAAAATATTTGCAATTAAACAATTCAGTTGAAAATGATGAAAAATATGAAAAAATAGTTTATTTACATTAAGATGATGTGTTTTATCTTTGTTATCCCTGTAGCAGCACCTTATTTTCTCACATTAAGTAGAACTTATGTTAAATCCAGTCCTCTTTCTAATCTATTATATATTTGTCTTTTAGAAACGTAATCGTGACCTCAATGCAACTTTTTTTTCCAACACACCTTTGTTTAAAGAAACATATGGTTTCATGCTACAGCCACAAGAGGTCATTTTAACTTAGGTTTTTTTATTATTTCATCCCAAAACATAATCCAATAGTATCAAATGTAGAGTTTGAACAGTAAAGTAGGTTACAAGACAAAACCAGGAAACAGGAATTAATGTTAACAACTGAGCTTCTCAAATCTCAGAGACATTTAGAGTCCCACTAAACATACTGTTGGTTAGAAAATGTCAATTCATATTTTTTGCTGTTTATTAATAGGAAACCAAAAAACCCAGCTGTTTTCAAATTAGTGTCTATGTGAGAATCAATGTTTCTTTTCATGTTGAAATATCACTGCATCGTCTGCATGTATTTAAAAATTAATATCTTCTAAATCTTTGACTGCTTAGGAAATACAATGAAATATTCATAGTTTTTGAATAATCAAAAATATATTGTTTCTAAACATCTACATAATGAGGTCTCCACAGTCCTGTATCGGTCCCATTTTCCTAACTTAAAAGATCTAGGCCTTAAAACAAACATTGCATATTTAAAAAGCATTTCCAAATGATTAAAAAAAGGTTTTAAGTTAAGTTTTTGTTGGTTGCCTTTGCCTTACACGGTATATGTAAAATGTGTTCCATAACATGTTTGCATGGCTGGTTGGAAAGTAATGATTAGTGCTGATCAGTTCTCTAAATCTAACAACACTTCTTGTGGCAAAACAGTTGGAGTTTAGCTTCAACAAACAAAAGGACATGTCTTCAAGCTTGAGTTCTGTCACTGAGTGATTGTTCAAACTTATTTGGCTCTTTATTGAACTTCTAGGGTCCTTCTCCCTTAGAGGTATTTCAGCCTATGTTAGCACAGGGCTGGTTTCTCTGCAGATAACAACAGTGTCTTAGCAGCTTTCATGCTGTTTATACTTCAGAATAATTGCTTGAGCAGATGTAACTTGCACCTTCTGGCATCTGGAGAGTGTGACCAAGGATGCACCAGACAAGAGGAAGTCTACACATAGCTGGTTTCTTTTGGGAGGTGTTGTCCTGTTGAAATCTGTTTGAGGCATCGCCTTAAAACACATCCACAGATGTGGCCAAATGTGACTGAACCAATCAGAAACATTAAATACAACTATCAAATACAGCTCTCAAAAAAAAAAAAAAAAAAAAACCCTTCATTATTCTGGAATTTTAACAGTTATAAATTATTCAAACCTCAATTGAAAGCATGATTGGTTGACAGGAAGGTATATTTTTAATCATTAGGTTTAAAAACAGAGAAGCAACTGTGTTGACTCTCCAAGCAGCTTCTTTAAGAACTTAAATGACTGGTGGTATATATGAAGGAAGAACTTTACATGCTGGTGATTCTTTTGCAGTTTAGAGAGGGAACCATGAGAGGAATGAGGCGAACCTCCCCCACTTTACGTGAAGCGAAAGCACTCTGAACACTGCAAAAGCAACAGTAAACGCAGCCCAATAACCTGCACTTTGAAGTCAAGCAATTATTCCATCCATCCATCCATCCAAGTTTTTATTTTGCCCCCTTTAAAGGAAAGGTGGGGCGGGGGGGAGGGTGCAGTGTTTTGGTGCCTGACTTGGTTAAAGCAGCTGCTTCTTATACAGACTTTGAAGTTGACGTGAAAAATATGTGGGTGACTTATAAAAAGCTGTATCAGTGTTTTTGAGGTGATTTGTTTATGATTTCATGGAAGTAAATGGGCCTCTTGAATGCATCTTGCAGCTGCAAAAAAGACAACGTTTCATTATCGCTTAGTTTGATAGGAGCACTGTGATCCTTTCACTTTTTCTGTGGCTTTCCTTCCTCCCTCCTCCGGGACATTTTCTTGTGGCGCTCATACCTTAATGGCATTATACGGGTTTATTTGCAAGCCCCCAGAGCCTCGTGCTGAGGTAATTGGGATGTTGTGGTTAAATCTCCATGGCAACATTTTTTAATCCGGCTGTTATAAACTCGACATTAAGAGGCTGAAAAACAATCTGCCTGACTTTCCACAGAGCAGGCCGGGGGCTTTTGGAGCCAAATGCATCTTATTAAGTTTTATACAGCAACCTTTAAAAATGAATGTGTGCTTTGTGGAAGATAAAGGCAGGGGGGTCTGTTTTATTTAATAACAGGACTCCTTTCTACACAAATCAAGGGAGGAAGCTGCCTTGACAGGCAGTCTGGTGGAGTGCGGTGAGACTGGAAACAATAGTTTACACATTGGAAGAAGCCAAAAATATCCCAAACATCCTGCACAATTAGATACTGGATGGACAGTGACGCATGGATCGGGATCTCCAGCAAACAGTCTGTTCACGAAGCTTTTGATCTGATCTGCAAACACAAAAAAAACATCACCATGACAAAGCGCCTCCTGAGGCTTCAGTGAACCTGTTCAAAAGAAAACATCTGATAAATGTCTGGAACTTTTCTTTCCATTTTTGCAAATGTGTTGGTTTGGGAATGGAATAAGTTCATTGAGAAATTTGAGAAAACCAGAGACTAGATTTACTCTTCTGTAATAAAACATCTTTAAACCTCGACTATGAAAGATTTGATGTAGATGTTAGAGTTTTATATAAACAAACTGATGATGCTCTCCCATATCTTCCAAAATACACCACTATTCAATTATACGCCACACCACAAATTAAGTTTTTATAAGATTTGTAATCTTATTATTATACTTTTTAATAATCACTTCAGGTTCAACGTGTAGAGGTTAATTTTATTTATCTCTTTTTTACTTGATGAGTTATATTTTAAAAATATTTTAGTTACAATTTTTAAAAAAATATCGTATTAATTGTAAAAAAAACCCATAAAATCCATATAAATTAAGAATTTTTAAGGGTAATTAGAGTTTTAAGAAATTCTTGACAACAAACATCTTCAACTTTAGCATGATGCACAGTGTCTGATGTTCACTGTATGGTTTGGTGAAGGAGCAGTAATGCTTTGGGCTCGATTTGTTCCCAATGACTCTGAGATATTTGGGTGCATTAACTCATAAGAAAACCAGAAGACCTTAAATAAAGATGGATCCTTCAGTTGGGTCATTTCTCAGTTTCTCCTTGGATCAGTTCTCCAAACACAACATCAACCTGTTTTCATGACAGATGTCTCTCCAACAGGAAATCAGGTGGATGAGCAGAAGACAACAGAGACTACCTGGACCAGGTGTGTTCAAAGTGCGCCCAAATGGCCCATTTGCGGCCCTCGGGATGATTATGTGTGGCTCCCAACCACAATTCAAGAGAAAAATGTGGTTTTCTGACTTAGTAAAAAAAAATGTTGTAATTTTACTGATGTGAGACTTAAAAAAAAGATCCAAATAAAATGTTTCTGTCAATCATAAATATAAGACACTGCACAAAGGATTACATTTTTATTAATGAGCGAACTTGTTCTTGTTGATGAAAATATATTTTCATCAACAAGAACAAGTTCTTGTTGATGTTTATATCTACAATAGCGTTACTGTTGTGTCTTACAGATCTTATTTTAAGCACACATTTGACTAATTTGTTCGTTTCTTTGAAATATTTAGATTTTATGTTATTGCTTGTTATTTTATGTTATGTTAAGCACTTTTACGTCACATTTTTGGCCCCTATAGCATAAAGTCGGGACACGTCCCCCCCCCAGCCATCCTACAACAGTAATGGATCCTCTTTGTTTTTAATAACTTCTACAGTCGAGGTGTGATTCATTCATTGCCTTGCTTTTCAATTGCAACATTTCAAGAGCCTTACTGATGATACGAATGCAAATCATTGATCTATAAAAAGAACGATGGGGGGAGGGGGGGGAGCAAACATCTTGAATTGGTCGAGAACCAGATGGCCTTTCTGACTTTAAGAAGTTGCTTTGGCATTTTAAAGAAGGCAGCCTCACAAGGGTTATAGAGAAACTTCCGAAAAGCGTGGAACAAGGCCCACAGATATTTGAGCAGCATCCAGAGCAATTTACTGTTTTATTTACAAACTGAAACATATGTCCTCAGAGAATTAGAACCCATTCCCACTCCACATCCACCCTGTTTCCACACTGATTTACTGTCACTGAGTTTTCTCTTAATTTAATTGCCTTTTACTCTCCTTCTTTCAGTCACATCCTTTCATCTAAGGTGCTGCCTGCTGACAACAGCTCAGAGATCTTTGCTTTAATATACTTTTAGCTCTTACTTCTTTTACTCTGCTGGTATTTTGTGTGATGCTCTCTTTAGCCTCTGGTTGCATCTGAAACATCTTACAGAAGACAGACACATATTTGCCATTTTAAAGCACAAAAGGATCCGACATGGCGGAGGGTGTTTGAAGTGGCTTCACAAGGGGAACCAGAACCAGAGCGATGGATTTGAGAAACCATGCAGAAATGTTAACGCAATGTAACTCTGCAAGGGCCTTGTAATCTAATGGAGGCGGATGCTGATTCGATGTGAAAGCAGACGCCTTTGAAGCTGGGGTCTGTTGACGTTTCTCATGCAACAGCTCTGTTGGAGGGAAGTGGTGCTGCTCTCCAAACTCTCAGGCGGAGGGGCTCTCTCAGACGTCCGACAGTGCTGGGTGCGTGACAGTGTCCAGTGCTGGGGATCCCAGGTTAACAGAGGTAGAATCCTCTTTTCTCGCAATATAACCAAAAGCTGGTTTTATTGGGATTTTATCTGATAGAGAAAGACTAAACCGAACCCCAGCATCATACTGCCAACACCATGTTCGTTCTCTACATAGCTTTTAGTATTTTTCTTTCTCTTTCACTCTCTTCTTTAGGGATCAGATTTGTTAACTGCATGAGCTGCAGATCTCTGCAGCTCCTCCAGAGATCTCTGTATATCTGCTTGCTTACTAACTAATGTTCTTTAAGGAATTTCTAAATATTACTAAAAGCAGCTGTGATTATACTAATTTCCAGTTAAATGAGGTTAAATTGCATTTACCAGATAGTTGATCCATCAAGGGAGTTAAATGTTACCTATACATCCTCCTACAATTGTCTTAAATGTAAAATGAGCTTTCCTTTATTTACCATAGTTAGTTAGTGAACATGGGTGACTGTTTATGAAGCTGGTTTACGAAGACCAGCCACAAGTTTACCTCAAGCTTCATCACAGACTCTAGACAACAGTAAAAAAAATTAGTGCCACAGAAAGAGCCAAAAGAATCTGACTTGTGACGGATTAAGACGAGAGTAAAGCTTTCAACATCTGGAGGCAGCTCAGATCTGCCCTGGGGATAAAAAGGGACCTGCCTCTTAATAGGTAAGATGCTGTGATAGAAATCTTATTTATCTTTCTTACCTCAGACGACATAATGCCTCCAAACAAAAGACTCATGCAGCTGCAGCAGCTGATGTTCTCCTCTTCTCTCATATTCATGTCCTTTTAACTTGTTGCCATAGGGGGACAGACTTCTCCAAAACCTCTGGAACTTACGCCATGTTATGTTAAAGGGACATAGTCACATTATATGCCTGTATAGAAAAATAACAAAATCCAGTTGATTATGATAAGATAAGGCTATTTACTCCGAGCGACTATCTTGATAGTGTTTAGATTGTCCTTTATGAGCATAAATAAAAACCCCAGCACCAGGCGCATGGAGGTGACTGAAACAAGATGTGGCGCCATCTGCTGGTAGCACTGGTAAACTACCAGTAAGGCAGATGGTGGCCATCACTGCAGCTATCAAATAGGCATTGACCGTGTTGTGATGCCTTACAGAAAACCAACAGCTCAGAGGATAGAGCTGATAGAGGGTTGCTAACACCAGTAGCACTATTAGCAAGGCGTGTACTCATGTGTCTATCAACTTGCATCAGAATACTCCCTGAGCTTCCACCTTTCCCAGCACATCTCCAGTTTAATCCCACTTGGAATAAAACATCTTCTTGCGCCTTTTCACACTAAATCTTTATCAAGTACGCTGGGAGTAACACACTCACTAGCTTCCTTTGCTTCGGCTTCTTGAGCAATTTTATGCCTATGGATCGACATAATCCTCGTCACATGATGTTGTTGTGGTAAATATACAAAGAAAGGCTATATCTGCTAACAAAAAAGGCAAACATTAATCTTAAACCCCCCAAAAAACAAATACTATGCCAGCAGGATGACGAAATTGAGATAAAAACATAAAGTATGCAACCAAGGGAGTTATTGGCGTATACATTTAAAAAATGTCAATAATATGACTATGTACCTTTAAAGTAAACCCATTATTTGGAAGTATTAACATTTTAAAACGACTTATTTCTACCTCATCTTTATAGACTACTCTGTAGGGTCTGTCAATGGCAATTCGGACAAAACAGACACAAATGTAAAAAGAGGCGTAGATTCTTATAAAAAGCCCTTTACAGAGAATATGGATCCGACATGTTTTAGTGTCAGATTCAGCAGAAAAGTAGTGTTTTTTGTTTTGTTTTGTTTTTTCCTGCTGGTAAACATGTTTGAATCAGTTTGTTTCCCTGCTGTTTAGAAGCACATGTTTGACAGAGCTCAGATGGACACCTCTCTTTCTTCTCCCACATAGATTACAGGTCTGATAGAAATGCACCATGTACTGTATAAAAAAAAAAATGCATGTATCGTGTCGTCACATTGTTACTTCCAGGGCGAGTTCATGACTCTTTTTTTTTTTTTTTGCACATATGGACCTGATGTGACGTAATGCTGAAACAACATCTCACAAACTCACATGTTCACCAAAAAACACGTAGGACTTGTTCTTTTTTTTTTTTTCCTTTGTTGCTAACATCGACAAACATAAAGAAAACATGATTTGTTGCTCAGATGATTCAGCCACATCAAACATTCACAGTCCCAGGTTATGTTTAGTCAGTTTTTCTGTCATTTCTTGTAACAGTTGAGCCTCTCTTATCCAGACATGTTCCAAATAATAAGAACCCTACTCGCCATCATCCAGCCTGACCTGCCGTGCACTGTACCATATCCCCAGCTCCACTGGGACTATTCATAATGTGTCTCAGACGGACCCCAGTACTTGAACGGCCTAATCAGCGCCAGAGCAGGATATTAGCTAAATTGCACATGAAAGAAGGGATATTTAAAGGAAGCTCGAGCGCTAAATATTATGATAAATTATGCTCTCATAAGAGAGGATACGTAAGGGCTGAGCAAGAATAATAGCGGCTCTCACGCAGCAAAAGGGGGTGGGGGGATTGGGGTTAAAGCAAAGACTGTACTCTTTATCTTGAATGAGATAAAAAAATGTCCGCCGATGTACGGTGGGAAAAGAACCTCGTTTTAGAGCTTCCACTCATCGCAGTGGCTTCGTCAGCAGCGTCGCAGCATGTTTAACAATATTCAGGTCAGGATTCGTTCACTTGGAAGAACATTAAAGTACTTTTTTTATGCTTTATATTTTCACTCCACATTTTGAAACAGTCAAAGTAAAAACCTGACAGCAAACATTTCTTATTTCACGTCTGCGTTCAGGACTGAAGCATCGCTGTCATTACTTTTCTGTAATTTGTTTTTCTTTCTATAGAAAGTACCCCTGACTCCCTTTAACTGCTGCTCACCTTGGAAACTATGTTTCTGTCTAATAGACAAAGGTGGGTATTAACCAGTTACATTTACTCAGTTACAGTTAATTGAGTAACTTTTTGACTAAAATAAACTTTTAGTATTACTGCTTCATACTTTGTACTTTTACTTGAGTAACACCTTTATATCACTACTCTTACTGGAATAAAATGTTTGGGTAATCCATCCAGTTTAACTAACTTCACTCAATAACGAACAAGCTTTTTTTTCTTGATGTTTTTTAAAACATCCTCCACAATTAATCTTTATATCAAAGTGAGTTTTCTTTGTAGTACAGAGGTTTACTTAAACCTATCCTAACATTTGGAGGTCAGGTTAATATATAATAGGGAGTAAGTATCATCACTGAAGGTACTGGTTTCAAAAGTTTTATGTTAATAAGAAAATCCATTGTGTTTCTTCTGCCTGGAATTGTTATTTTTGGATGACATTACTTGCTTGTTTTATTTTTTATTTCTTTATTATAGCATATATATATTATACAATTAATTATTGTACTATTAATACTATTATAGTAGAGTATTCATTAAATTATTCCAAATATCATATAGCCATGATGTAGCCTTTTTGCTAAATACTTTTTTACTCTTACTCTTACTTAAGATCAAATTTTTAAGAACTCTACCCACCTCCAGTGTTTATAGTGGATGTAACCATCTGAAAGAACTGTTGCTGCCTTTAATTTTGTGTTCTCCTTCTCATTTACTTTCTAGAGAGAAATTATTTTATGCTAATTCCATCTATACGTTTGTTTTTGTAAACATTACTGTGATAAACTGTTCTAGTTTTAGTTTTTTCCACAGAATTTTGCTAAATCATATTAATAAAGCAACTTAAACTAAACTTAGATGGTTGTAGATAATTAAACAGATTATAAATCCTGCTAGAGGGCTATTATTTTTATTTACTCGGGCCAATTTCTCCTCTGATTTATGTCCAAGTGTAAGTTGTGAATCATTTGTCTGTATATTGTATGTTCAGATGTTTGTTTTGCTCCTAAACGTGTCACGTGACTCATCCACACCTTTATCCAAGCCCATCTCTTCTCTTCCCCCCCTGACTCCCATCATCTCCACAAATAGGCAGCTCCCCTCACCCCACCCCACTCCTCCTTTAAACCTTTCCAAGTGGATACCCCACAGGAAGGGTTTCTCCATAAGGGGAAATGGGTCCCAGATGTCTGCCTTTTGTGTCCCCATAAGCTCCTCCTGGGATGGAGGGCTTGAAGGGTGATTATAGGAGGAGGGAGGCATAAGTGTGCTGTGTACCAACATTAATACCTACAGCGCCAGGAGGGTGAAGAAACTCACAGGGTGGAGGTGAGGATGAGGAGGAAAGTAGACATCCAAACACATCATTTACGATTGGTCACAGCGCTGCGCTCCTACCAGCTGAAGACGTCATCCCGTAGCTTTAAGCTTTTGTTCTTTGATGGAAATGGACTTGACTACATTACAAATTTTAAGAACTTTAAAAAAAAATGTTTTCCTTCCAGCTCCTAGACTTCAAAGTTTTGAACATGGCTTCTCCTCAGTGTTTTATCTCTGTCAGGTCAGAACCATCTGGCTTTGAGACACAAATAGACAATACATCTGCCTGTTTTGATACCCAAAGCTATCCCTGCTGTGCGTGTAGACCTGTATACTGTACAGTGATGTATGTTTTCTCCAGAAAGGGTTAATTATGGACCCTCGTGGAAACAGAGCAGAGATGAGAGCAGGGGCCTAAGTGTTTAGTGAAACATTATGTCAAGACTCTGACAAGGAAATGAAATGTGCAACATCAATCAGCCTATGAGGATCGAGATCAAACGATCCTCCACACTCCTGCATCTGGTTCTGTTTGGACAGCCCCACCCGGGGGGGGGGGGGGGGGGGGGGGGGGGGGGGGGGGGGGGGGGGGGGGG